>BSBK01009771.1:35000-292500 GCA_027943335.1 Chamaecyparis obtusa
AACATTATCCAGATGCACAAGATAGAGCTCTCGAAGTGTGAAACTGAACCTTTAGCTTTGGGAGAAAAACAAACCATCAACAAAGAAAAATAAAAAATTCAAACCTCCAGATCTAGATAGAGATTAGAAAGAGCTTTCCGACGATATCTCATTTTCCTAAGAAAAATACCACAAGCAGCTCTGGAAGGCCCAAAAAAAGCGCAGAAGAGTGCTGATGTAGTGATGATATCATCATTGACAGGATTAAATTTGATGACCATATGACCTTCAATGCCAAAAATCAATAGGGCCTGGGGGCCAAATAAATCTAGCCCCTGGTCATGCGGGTGACTAGGGGGCTGAAGTTTGGTGGGCGACTGGGGACTTGCCATATGACCCTTGCCTTTGAGGGAGGGGCTGCAGCAGCGAAAACCACTAGTGGTTACTACCCGTGGGAGCCAGTAGCAGTGGCCATTAGTGGCACCGTCAGCAATTATTTTTGCCTCGAATTGTTTTCTATAGCCGTATGACATGACAAGCCAATTTTTTTTGCCTTAGAGGCCAATTTGTCCAAATTTCACAAATTTTTTTTAATGGAAGTAGGGGTTCTTGGGTGATTTGAAAATAATGGTGAGGTCCGTTTGAGCCCAAAGTGACTAGAAAAAGAGGTCCCCCCTAAATCCAATAGAAAATCCTCTAAAACTTACAGATCTGACGAACTACGCCGAATCTCTCAGGAAGAGGACATGGGCAAACATGTCTAAATCTCTGATACAATGTTGGAGTTGATGAGAAAATAACCCACAGCTCCCAAGAACACCTGCATGCAAACACCTATCACATAAAGAGAGAAGAAAAAGCTATGGAGGCCTAAATGCAAGGATCTATAAAAGAGGAGACATTCTTGATGTGCAAAAACAAAAGTTGCAATTCAATAATAATGAATGTTTTTCAATAATAAATTACAAGAGAGATCAATTATTATAAAAGAGATCTGAAACCCTAAAAGGGTGAACAAACCTAGGTTGCATGATAATAATTAATAAAACAATTAACTATTATATGCCTAAATTTTAGCTTAAGTAGAAAGAGATAATAAGTGACTTAATAATTAAATCAATATGATTTAATTAACAAGCAAATAACTTATTACTCTAACATACATATACATATACATATGTATATGTATATATACATATACACACCCACATATATATTATACATATATATGTGTATATAGACATATATATATACTCACATATATATATATATATATATATATATATATATATATATATATATATATATATATATATATATATATATATATATATATATATATATATATATATATATATATATATATGTATGTATATATATTTATATATAATATATATATACCACACATCTTTTCTCATCAATGCTATTTTTTCATTCAATGTAGTTACAATATCTTAGAAACATAGTACATATATTAAAACCTTTTTATAAACTCTCAATATACTCTGCATCTCGCACCTTTAAATGCCTTCATCTTTACAAACTTACCGTCTCTCTCTCTTTCAAACTAGAACAAAGATGTCAAAGAAAATGAAATATATCTACCTCTTAACTGTTACATTTGCAATGAGGATTGATCAAAGCCCAACCAAATCAATGTCTTTCTGTTATGACATAATAGGAAATCAATATACTATTAATGTATCTCATAATACGAATCAAAGTATGACTTGTGATTAATGACAATACAAAAAAAATAGACCATGTTTGGATAAATCTTCACTTGATACTATGCCTATTAACAATTGTAAACCACATGAAAGTGAACCAACAAATTAGCTTGGCATGACGTGGCCACATAAAAAAAAAAGCAAGTCACACATTAAAAGATAGACTTTTGCCTTTTTAATGACCACTCAGTCATAAACCATAATGACTCAAAAACTAGGGAATCAGATTCAGGAATCTCCCACTGGTATTGGCTTTACAACCATAGGATTAACCTATAACTCATACAACCCTAACTAGGGTTACAAACAAAAACTCCTACTAGAAAACATATCATGATCTTTGATTTTTTTCTTTCAAGAATTTTCATAACTAATTCCTTCAAATGAATTAAAAGGAAGAACTTTCGTTTAACTGTTTCATAACCATTTTCCTTGATCTGTTAAATACTTCAACTGAGGGTACTTCAAAAAAGACCGAATGACCACAAAATTATTAATCAAGTAGCATAGAAATTATTTTTAAACTCTGGTTACAAAATATCCAACCAAAAACTTGACAAAGAATATAAAACCTTAACTAGGGCTTTCTAAAAAGAACTTTTAACAAATAACAATTAAGTTTTTAGAAAGACTTCTAAGAAGCAATAACCAAGATCAACAAATAAAATAACATACTAGGATAAAATAAACTGAAATACCTATTTTATCTTCCTTCTCATTTGAAAACCTCAAACTGAAAAGTCAAAATTGCCTCTTCACTTGTAATTTTTTTCCAAAAATCTCTCTTTAGCATGCAGATGTTCCAACGTTGCACCAGAAAGACTCCAATCTTCAAGCTCTACAGACCATGTTGTAGCCCGAGTCAAGGGATTTTTTTAAACAATAAAAGAACCACATCTTTTTATTGTCATTAATTATTGTTCCACTTTGTAGCCGATGGGATTTATGTCCCACATAATTTTCACTTTCATTTCATACTAATGTTTCTTTGGAACAAAGATATATGCCTTGTGAACTTGTGTGCCCTAATAAACCTTGTTCATCATAGACCATTTATATTTTATTACAATTGTAACAAATAGGTACTAAATGACCTTCTAATGGAATTTATAAGTCATTAGTACTTTACTTGGAATAATTACCAATAAAATATCAATTATGAAAAGATTCACGAATAATATCACTTCTCTACCTTTGGATAACAACCCATAAGAGCTTAAGTAAGAACATATAGTGTGTAAAGAGATCTTGTAATATATACCAAGGATATCACAAAATCATACTCTGAACATGTCAAACTGAATCATTAGTTTGATCAAACTAATGTATCCATCTGAGCTATCAGGTATTAGACTAAAGACAAAAAACTAAATATGTCTATCATGAATATGTTATGCACCATTCTCATATTATCATATCCATATCACATTCATAATACTGAATTAATGTATCAAGGTATGTAATTGCATCATATTAAGTATCACTAGTACCCATTAGTGTTATGTCATCGAGGACAAAAAAAGTCAGGAGAAACAAACTCCCCCTTTGTCCTTGGTGAAAAAACACTAACTCCTCCCCCCTTTTTGCATCATCATCATTGCCCTATTTATTTAAAAATAATAATTTAACCCGAAAAACAAGATCATGTTGAGTTGTCCTATTCCATTGACTCTGAATAATCATCAAAATGAAACCACCAGAATCCACAAATTTATAGAATTATTGCACTTTAAGTATAGATAATACCAATAAATAATGTATGAAAAATACCATAAATAGTGTACCACATCAAGATGTAAAATATCCTATCCAATATCTCGATAAAAAAAAAACATCGTTTCAACTAACACTACTATCAAACTTGTCAAAAAAATACCATCAATACTGAATCTCTTCCAAAGATGATGATCATAACAATATTGCCACTAAATGTCAAAATTTCTACCAATTGTATATTACTCAGACACAATGATACCCATGTTGCATAAAGTACATGTATCCTCAACATTCTTGATAAACATTTAGATCATATTTTTCAAGGTCAATAAGAGTGCACAGTAAAAAATTAACATGATAACGAAAACAACCATGTAGGTTTTCATGACAGACTAATACTGTTATCAGAAAACATTCTGAACCAATTTGTGTTGTATTGAGAATTCATACCATAATTCTGCAAAGGTGATCAAGAAGAATAGTAGTATCAAACGCATTGTACTTGACAAATAGTTTTTCAAATATGCTTCTATACCATCAAGTACCACTGAAAAAACTCAACGAACTACCCTTATTTCCATATGATTCATACTTTTTAATTTGACCATTATTATTTTATATAAGTAAATTTTTGACATTAAAGCTTCAATGACATAAGAACAATGTCACTAATAAGAATTTAAGAGAGTTCTATTAATACATATATTGATAGATTATTAAGTTTCCTATTAGAGACCTAATACCTATATCATTGAATCTTGATTGTCATGATATATAGTTATATGAATTGATATGATAATTAAGACAAGATACAAATTACAAGAAAGTGACTATCCTTATTTCATGACAAGAATTTATAAAGAAAACCAATTTGTAATAGTTTAAGAGTACCAAAATTAGCTTAGAGTGCCTTCTACAACCACACCACCTATCTAATGATCAAGTATATAAACATGTGTATCTTTTTAAGATGATGATTAGTCTCATATTTGTATTTTTTCATGAAAACCATGTTTCAAAAGATCAAAATACAATTTACTCCTATTTGTCTATGCTTATCACATAATTGTTCAACACAACTAATCACTGTTATATTCAAAGTATCACTGAAAATAAGTAGAAAACATCACTGAAATGTCAAATCAACATCTGAAGTATGTTTGAACACCTTGAATAACAAGTGCATAAAGGGTGAAGATGTTCTAAAAACCAAATTCTTGGGGAAAGATATTTTTTTTTTAAACAACTCCCCCTTACACTAAATTGTGACTCAAACAATGTGTAATATCTCTTGTGTATCATGCACAAGATTAGGACTTCCTTATTCTTGACCTTGTTTTCTTTTCCAAATTTTCATGCGATTTTTATTTTGTTTTCTTAAAGTATCTATTTTATACCTAGATGATTGCTACATTCTTCTTTTGCAATACTTCTCTATATGACCAATGTGATTACACTTGTAACAAACCACATTGTATCCCTTATTTGTCATTCTAGTATATATCTTAAAAATTCTATCTTTATGTCCATATTTGTGACAGTCATAAGAATAACCATGAAACTAAAAAAGGTTATACCAGTTGTTTCTTTTTTTTAACTCTATTGATGCCTCTATGTTGTCTTCTTTCTCCACCATTGATTTGTGTTTTAGTATAATAGTTTAGATGTATATTTTTTATTGATGTTTGTCTAACCTTGAAACTCTACCCATTTTTGTTTCTTTATAGTCCTAAAAAGTAAGCACTTAATTTTGTCTTCATTTAGGACAACTTTTTAGCTTTCTTTAGTGTGTTTCTTTTATTAAGATCTCACATTGCATTTAATTGCATACATTATTTAAATCAAGGTTCTCATTCTTCTTTAATATTTCTCAAAACTCTAAGTTGGCTCTAATTTCTATGCAAATTTTCCCATTTTCCATCCATTCACATGATTCATTTTCCTCTTGGCCCTTTATTTTGGTTATTTCAAGATTTAAGTGCATTTATGATCAACTTTCTCTCTTATATTTCTGGTTTTCCCCGAATCTCTTAATACTTCCCAGGTTTCAAAAGTTTCACCTCAAAATTCACACCTTCAGTATAGGTCGACCTTGACCTATACTCTAGGGTTTGAATTTTGATTGGTTCCTGAGTTCAATGCAAAGTATTTTCATTTTCCCACTTACCACAGTCAACCTTCACAAATTTGGACCCCTAAAGGAGGCTTCTTCATCTCATTTTAACATCCATGACATTCCTATGATCTCAATCTATCAAATGCAATAAATTCATCCATAAGAAAGATATTGTGCATTCAAGGAGCTCAAGAAAGAAAGAAACCATTTATCATCCAGCAATCATTCAAGCATTTCCTTCAATAGATATAGCTTCCAAAGGAGTTGGCCATCAAGGGAGGAGATCTTCATTCATTCAAGTCTTCTTATTATCCTTCTTCTTCAATTCAACATTGATGCAAATTAAAACATCTACTACATGAGGTTTTGTCTTACATGATTTCCTTTTGGTTTTTGTGTTGAGTCAAAGCTATTGCAACAACATACTTGATCACATCTTAAGTACAATTGCATCTACATGGTATGATCTACTCCATTTTTAGATTCAATCTCTTTTACATGATAACATTTCCTTTATTTCAATTCAAGGTTAATTCCTAAATAGGGGATTGACCAAGGCAAGCCCCCCCCCCCCCAACAATCTCTCTTTCTCTCTTGTGTGTAGATGCAAGTCTCAGGACACAAATATAGTTGTAGATCCAAGAATCAAATCAGAATTTCTTTCCAGATCTATTTTCCTAATTTTTATTATGAAACTTTCAAGTATAGGTTGAGCTCAACCTATACTAGGTATAGGTTGAACCTACTTTGACATGTTCCCACAACATAATAGAAAGTTGCAGGTTACTGGGTCTTAGGTTGCAGTCTTATGGATCCAAGAATTAGGTCATTCAATGACTTTGTTAGTGATAAAATTGGTCTTTTCCTTCTTTCATTTTTAGGTACACATATTCCTACCCCTAAATCTTGCATCTACTTTGGTATATTAGATCATTTTTGCTACTATATCTTACTAGTAATTATTTTATTGATAACATAGATCTCTTCTTTCACATCATACATTTCTACTTAAATAAGGAATGCTGGAAATCCTCCTTCAAGATAGATCTTGCATTTGTATCCCTTAATACTTTTGGGTTGTACAAATCACATTTTTCCTAAGGATCAAATTTTAGTATTCTAATCTATGCACGTAAAGTGATTTTATACCATTGATCACCATTTTGTACTATACATTTTGGTGAACCCGCCACTTTCATGCTTTCTTCTTTCTAATTGGGTAGTTAGATCTTCTTTGTGTGATCTCCTTTTCATCTTCTCATTGTATGTTTCCACTTATAATTTTGGTGTTAGATCCCTTTTTTCATTTAGATCTACCTTGTATAATCATTGCTTTTATTACATTATATGCATCTAGATCCAAAGGTTCTATCTTTGAATTGCATTGTTTCATAAAATATATTTACATTGTGAAAAATACAAAAAAAATTTGCATCCTATATCTAGTTCATTCTTAGATTTCATTTCATTTTGATACAAAAATACCAAAATATTTAATTTATAGTCATTACATTTAATGTTCAATGGAGTTTTTATCTTCACTTGCTAGTTTTCTTTCAAGTTTTCTTCAAGATCTTGAGGATAAATTAGTTCTTCCTTTCATTGATCCCCATAATGATCACCCTACCAAAATTAATTCCAACCCTAAGGAAATTGTGATTACCACCATTCTTTTTAAATATCTCCCTCTCACCAAAGAAGCCTTCAATAACTACAATGATCTTTCTTCTACAATTTCTCTTCCTTATTAGGATCATTTGGTACAAGAGCATGATGACATGACTATTTATCTATGATAAGAGAAAACCTAACCTGTTCGGAACAAGCGTAGAAATTCAAACATTATTCTAAGAGCATATCCCCAACATATAGTAAAATCTATTTGCTAAGTC
This sequence comes from Chamaecyparis obtusa, assembly GCA_027943335.1. NCBI lineage: Eukaryota > Viridiplantae > Streptophyta > Pinopsida > Cupressales > Cupressaceae > Chamaecyparis > Chamaecyparis obtusa. The sequence continues at coordinate 42,434 of BSBK01009771.1, forward strand.
ATTCAGATATAACTTAAATGGGAGCACCTTGTCACTGTTTGATTTGTTCTTGATTTAGGGATGTGGGTGTGCTCTTTAAACACATGGATCTTGTCCCTAATGATGATTAGGAGGGATTGGGATGGATTAGGGACCATGATAACCCTGTAATGGCACAAAAATAGGTATAGAACACCTATTTTTCCCCTAGAGTCTCAAAGAGCCTAATAGAGCTAGAAATACAGATTTGATGTAAGAATGCTTAAGCTAGATTGATTTTAGTCCAAATAAAGTATGGAATGATAAAAATAAATGCAATAAAATTAAGTAAACTATGTTTAATCCATTATTCTAAGCTAAGATATGTTATAAAATCTTGAAAGATAATTGAAATCTAACAATTAGTATTGATTATGCTAAGTCCAGAAGTAAATGAGCATGATAACAATGCATGAAGATAAAGAACTAAGCTAATGATTTGATCTTGGAAGAGAGACTATTAATAGGATTTTCCTAAGGGCTTGGGTTAGGAAGGAGAGTTAGGGTCAGAGTCATGATTTGGAATAGAGTCTAAGGTAAGGTTTGGGGTATAGTTAGATTGGCCTTGGTTAAGCTTGCTCACACATGTGTGAGAAACACTAGGGAAGGGTGGAAGAGAAGACATAGGTCTCATTTATGAGGTTGTAAGAGCCTTAATGAGTGTGTAAGAAGCCATTAATGAGTCTATAAGGCTCATTAATGAAGGGGTTTGACCCAAAGTAAAAGTAGACTTGGATTAGGCTAAGAAGGTTAGGAAATACCTCCTAAGTTAGTTTAGGAAGGGTTTAGGAAAATTTAGGAAAGTCTAGAAGATTCTAGGGTTTTGGAGGATTTAAATAAATAATTCATTTATTTAAAGGTTTGGTCAATTTATTAAATAATTAACAAATATTGGAGGGAATGATGTTTAAATTAGATTTAAACATTTCTGGAAGGGATTCCTTAATTAAAATGTTTTTAATTAAGGTAGGAGGAATTAATGGCATAATAATAAATAAATTAATTAAATAATTAATTAATTAAAAAATGATGATGTCATCAGGGGTTTTTGGAAAATAAAAATACTTTCATTTACCAATGGATTTTTAGGTGTCTACATTTTTCCACTCTTTGATGTGATGCCACAAGTGGCATGGTGTCAAAGACAAGAAAATAAGATGCTCGAGGGTAGAATAGAGGATAAGGGGTTGGCCCCCCTCGAGAAAATAATGCAAAGAGGAAACGTTGTGGAATTTTCTTGAAAAGAACATCGAAGGGAAAGGATGAAGGAAGATGGGAAGAGGGGATAAACATACGTCCTTCCAAGAGAAAATATAAATCAGTGCAATATAATGTGAGATGCAGGATGAAGCTATATGCATGATGCAAGATGCAAGATGCAAGATTAATCTATATGATGCTGGATGGGAGATTTAGGGAGCTCCATGCATTGGATATCTTTGAGAGCATAACCTTGTTTGATATAGAAATGCTAGAGACCTGCAAAGGTTACGAAGGAACACAAGGCCTTGTCACCAGTGTTGCATAAGACTGACACAAAAAATATGTAAAGGGTTTCCCCAGAATCACACATGAAACCCAGAGGAGGCATGGTGGAAACGATGCTGGAGAAACCACAAACACATGACTGACTCACAGGCAGAAGCAAAAGATCAAAAGACCTTTCCCTAGATTATCCTCATTCACTACGCACCATGATATAAAGGATCATGGTGAATTTGAGTAGAGGACAATGAGAAGCTGTAAAAGATTAACAAGATCCAAAGGAAAAAATCCAAGATCAAAATGATAACTCCAAAAGACATCCTTTGCCAAGGAAAGAGTTTGATGGGTTGATTGATGGGGGAGATTTGGTATGAATTTGAAAAAGGATACATCAACATAGACCTGGCTTGATTGGTGGAAGATTAGGTTGAACAATACAAAAGGATACATCTGTGTGGACCTATGATTAGGCTTAGGCTAGACAATACACAAGCATACATCTGTGTGGAGCTATTTTGATGGGGAGAATGATGTGTTGTTGATTGGCAAATGATGTGGCTTAAAGATAGTCGACAAAAGATGTTGTTGAAGTTTAAGGTTGGGTGGCACAAGATATATGATCAAATTTTGTTGTAGGACTTACAAGGATATATACAACAAGATAGGATGATGATATGTACAATGGATAGGGAGATTATGTATAGGAGAGCTCAAAAGATAAGAAAAGATTCAAAGGAACCAATGAAATAACAAGTATCTCACAAATTGTTTTCCATAGGTAGAATGATGGATGATGATTGATTTGCTGAGGTTTGATGGTGGAGGATGGTGGAGGATTACCAAGTGTTAAGGATGAGTTTTTTCTTCCTAATGTAGGATCAAATAGGATAGGATAGGATTTGTCAACCTAAGATAGGCTGGTGATCTTCGAAAGATGGGATTCTTTCCAGTGCATGACAATCTCTTACTTGAGATGATGAGGCCTACAAGGACAAGTGCAAGATTCCCTAGACAATGCTTAGTCAACAGGGTAGTGCTAGGGTGATTCTGACTTAGGATAAGGATTGAGAAACTCAAAGGATATGACATGAAGTGGATGGTGGATAACTGGATAATGATTCCTATGAGAAGAGATAGGTAAGACACTCGAACCCCCAAAAGGACCAAGGGATGATTACTGAAGCGTTGAGCTAGATAGGCTACGATGAATCAAGGGATGAGACCCAAAGATACATATGTACAAATGAGATTAGCTAGAGACATGACTGACACTATGGTACAAGACTCAGGATAGGATGTACAAGGGATCCAGGGATGAAGCCGATGCTGCAAAGATATGATAGATGATGTCCCAGTTGGGCTGGAAAACCAAGATGGATTGATGGAAGATAGGCTTGATGATGGATGATGTTTCCTAAAATGACATGGATTTGGGAAGGACGCATCCCAATGATGATGATTGGATTGAGGTCAAGACCTGCAACAAGACTAAGGATATGATTGGATCGGTTGGCTAGATCTTGGATGTTGGATTGCTAGAGGATGTCGATAGGATTGGTAGATGCTGGAAGATTGCTGGGAGAATGTTTGGATATGGATGGATGGCATTGGATTTCATGGGGGTATCCTATAGCGAGATACCAATGACAAGGGAAGTACCAAGTGATGAAAAGATGGAGGAAATTTTGAGGATTGGGATGGAAGAATCACTTAGGAGTGCTGATAGATGATTTGGATAGGGGAATGCTGGGAGATGGTTTAGATAGAGGATTGTCAAGGATTTTCATTGGAGGAATTGCTGGGAGACTTTGGAAAGAGGAATGCTAGATTGCTGGTAGAGAATTTGCTGGAAGATTTTTGGATGGAGGAAATGCTTTGGATGAGGATAGAGGAAATGCTTTAGATTGATGGGGGATTTGGATTGAGGAATGCTTGGAGATTGGGATTGAGGAAATACTTGGGGATTGGGTAGAGGATTTGTATAGAGGATTTTATTGAGGATTTGGATGGAGGAAGATAAGGATTTAGATAGGGAGATGGAAGATAAGGATTTAGATAGGTCTCCAAGGAATATGTCACCAAGGAACAAGATGCCCCCCCTTAGGATAGTTCATGCATTCAAAGGCATTTGGCGGGGGTACGATTGGATGGAGGATAAGACAACAATATGAGGAAGGTAGATGGAAGCTTGGATAGTGGACAAGGATTGGTGATGGATGCAGAAAGGTTCCCTAAAGCATGTATACAAGGTGGTCTATGTTTCTATATCAAGATCCAAATGAGCATGGAAGATTGGGATGGAGGAAATGCTGGATAGGATGTGATAGAAGGGAATTGCCCCCAATTGTAGAAAGGAACTGGGGTAACTGGGGGGATTACACATGATGCTTTTTTGCCAGGTTTTCATCGCGGTACTTGTCCAAGGTGCTTGAAATGCCAAGTTTTCACCATTGGACGAATGACTTTTCCTTTTCTTTTCTTTTCTTTTTTGATATTTTAATTTTTTATGGATTTTCTGCTGACTTTGTGATTTGTTGCTAACCTTTCTTATTTATCACTGACTCTCTGCTTTATTGCTGATCTTCTGATTGGTTGTTGCCTATCTAATTCATCTGGATGTTGGTACAACCTTATTGGGATGGATGGATTATGCAAAGGCATGGATTGGATAGGGGAGATGGGAGATATGATGGTAGAAAGTGTTTGGATTGAATGATGGGAATTGATCATGATAGGGGGATGTTGTTAGGACCAATATTGACATATGTTGTGAGGAAGGTGGATGAAGTGGATGGGAAGTGGATGGTAGATGTGGATAGGATGGAGGATTTTTTCTAGGAGAGCTTGGGACATAAGGATCCAAGATGGATTTTGGAGATGGAGAAGGGGAACGAGTAGTTGTTGGATTAGAAACCTTGGATGATATTGTGGATATTTCTTTTAGATACATCACATCTTTTTTCTTTGGGATCCACATCATTTTTTTATTTGCTTTGGTGGGCCTTTGTGGCCATGTAGTGGATTTGGTTTTTGCTTTGCTGGGCCTTTGTGGTCATGTAGTGCATTTTTATTTTACTTTGTTGGGCCTTTGTGGCCATGTAGTGGATTTTTCTTTTGCTTTGTTGGGCCTTTGTGGCCATGTAGTGGATTTTTATTTTGCTTTGCTGGGCCTTTGTGGCCATGTAGTAGATTTTTATTTTGCTTTGTTGAGCCTTTGTGGCTATTGAGATGCATTGGATTTCTTGATTGGATTTTTCTTTGCTTGAGCATGTCCTTTAGAGTGGACATGGTAATCTTTGGATCCTTGTGGATAGTTCCCTTTATGCATTTTTGATATGGCATCCAAATTACGAGGAGCATTGGAAGAGATGTGCAGAGGTGTGTGGGATGAAGGAGATATGGATGGAGAGATAGAAGGAGATTGGCAAATAGAAGATGTGAGAATGTGTCTTTGTTGATCCTGACTAGGGATGTTTGGATTTTGGATGAAGGATTTAGTAGGATAAGATAGGGGATGATATTTTGGGATGTAAGGCCCCAAAATGGATTTGGTATATGGAGGATGTGTAATGGTAGATTTTGGGACATATGGACCCAAAATGGATTTAGAGGATGAAGGAGGAATGTGGAAAGTTGTTATGAGATGTAGTGATGGAGGATGAGGAATGGCATTGTATGATTTTAAGGGATGATGGGAAGAAGCAGTGGTGTTTTTGGAATGATGCTTAAATTTAGCTTTAGTTGTACCAACATTTCTGGAGGAAGTTTCTTCAAATGTGGGACTGATACCACATGATTTTGGATGTTTCTTGTCTTGAACAGGCTCCAGATTTCCTTTCTAATGAGCGCATAGGCCTTTGCCTTGATAATTCCATTTCTTGAGCATTTTATCCAAACAAGTATATTTCTAACTTGGAGAATAAGATAAACATCCAGTTTCAGGCTCCGTAGTGGAAGATATGGAGCTGATCTATTCTGCTTTGAGTGGGATGTCATTGACAAATGAAAGTGGACCAAGAGGATAGAGTGATGGCAGTGAGATATTTTGGATTGGAGGATCCTCAAGTGTAGGGGATGGGATGATAGGGTCTAGACAAGGACTAGAAGATGGTGATGGATCTTGAGATGGAAGAATTGGAATGATAGGATCTTGGATTGGGGGTGTTGGGATGGTAGGATATTGGATTGGAGGATTTGGAATGATAGGATCTTGATTTTCATCTATGGGTATTTCAACATGGTTTTGGACAAGATCTAGATTAGATTGGATTGATGTGGATAGAGTGTCAGGGGATGTATGGATGGACTCTTCAGATGGTATGGATGGAAGGCTATAAGTTTCTGCAATTGCGATGGCAGGAAGAAGGGTGAACTCATGAGGCTCATTGAATGTGCTTTGGATAATGCTAGAAGAAGGAGATGTGGATGGGGATTGGATGGAGTCAATAGATGGAAGGGACTCAATGATGCTAGGATATGGAAGAGGATAAATAAGTGGGATATATGGAAGAAGGATAATATATGGGAGAGGTTGATGGGACTCATCAATGATGGCTTCACACAAAGGAATAAGATGGCATGACTCTTCAGCTTTAAGAGTGGGATTTTTTGTTGGCTTCCTTGTGAAACACCTTGGAGATTTTCATGTTGGCAAAGGATTGGAATGTGGAGGAGATGGAGAGCTAGGATAGTCCTCACATGAAGGTGGGGTGGAAGATTGTGATCTTTCTTGAGGGGAAGATGGTGCAGATGAGGAGTTGGAGGATGGCATGACTAGATAGTTCATATAGGTAGGTTTAGAGGAAGCTTGTGAACTTGATGGACTTTTTGGTGAGGTAGGGGTGATGGGTTGAGATATGGGATATGAAGTGGATTGAGGGATTCATTCTTCTTGTGGAAGGGGATTTGTGGCAATGTAGGTAAGAATGGAAGATGATAGATTTGGCTAGGATGTGGTAGATGGTGGATCAAGATAGGATGGAGGATTAGGGTAATGGATTGGGAGACTAGGATTTTGGATTTGAAAATGGTTTGGAGGATAAGGAGATGGAAGATTTGGATAAGGGATGTAGCTAGTAGGGTTGATGTGAAAGGATGGTTTTTGGGATACGACCATAGAAGGAGATGGAGGCATGAAGGATGTATATGGAGGATATGTAGGCTCAAGATAGGAAGATGGTGTGGATGGATAGGATAGTGGATTTCCCTTGTTAAAGACATGATAGGGAGTATTAGTGGATATGCATGAAGGCATGATAGGATAGTTTGGAGGAATGATAGGATGCTGGGGGATGTTTGGAACAATCTTGCTAAGGTTTTCAAAGTATTCATCATGATCAAAAGGACTTTCATCATCATTGGGATAGGATAAAATGGGGGAAAAGAAGTGACAACCAAACTCATCATAACAGATTTGAAAAATGTTGACTTACAGATGAGTTTGTATAAGGATGAAGATAGATTGGATGACTAATGCTTCAGGATTGGATTAGGATGACTAAGAAGCTTAGACTGGGATGAGATTTGGCTCAAGATAGGAGGATAGACTAATTCTAGAGGAAGACAGACAAGGGATGGAGGATGACCAAGATAGCTCTACTTGTTAATTTAATCATCAACAAATTAATGAAAGACAAACAACAAAATAGAGATTCAACACAAGAAGACATAGATTTATAGTGGTTCGGCAACTGCCTACATCCACTCTCTGATATAGCAATCCTTTTATTATCAACTATTTTCTAATACATATAATGCAAAAACAACATTCTTTTATAGACAAATATTATTCAGAATATGAATAGCCAAAAGATTTAGAGGGAAAACTTGACTGTTGGGTTTAATATTTTACAATCTCCCACTTGAAACCCAACCACTGCTACTGCAAACAATCTAGCATCAACCTGAGATATTAAAGATACATGATTTTAATATTGCTAAGAAATGTTCACAAACACTTCTAATTAATCTCCTCTAGACCAAATCTGAATTAACAAAACTTATGACTATTTTACTCTCAGAAATAATAAATCCAAAACCCCTATACTTTTTCATGCCATCTGCATTATCTGATATATTCTCTTCCAATTTTTCTTTAATTAGATATGTAACTACTGCATATGCATTATTGTCCTGATACTGACACGACAGAGGCTTTATTGTTGCCCCTAAATAAATAGCATTATGCCTTGCCAAATACTTCCCACACACCTCAGTTTGAGCATCTAACCTTATTGTTACAATTGCATCTACCTCTGAAAATTCATCAGTTTCTTTCTTATTTCTCAGAACCATTTCATTACATGTCCTGAGAGTTTTCTCATTCAATGCATCATCATTAACATTTCCCTCAACTATTCCATTGAGGGCCCTGGTACCGTATTTTTTCTTTCTCCCCATAACACCCATAACCTCCCCACCTCGATCAGAGCATTTTGAGCAAGTCTTGGTTACAAACATTTTGGATGTTAGCGGTAATTCCATCTCTATAAACTACCTAATCGTTGGTGGCACAAATTTTATATGCTTGACTTCATCCCGCGCCCTCAGTTCCCTTTTTAGATTCTTATGCTCTTCCTTCATGTCGATGAAATCCAACTATTTCTCCAAAGACTTTGTCTTGTTTTACATGTCCTCTTCCTCCATGCTTTTTGAAAGGCTCGAACCCCGCATTTTTTAAAACTGTAGAATCTCTAAGCTTAGAGCATTGATTATCTCATTTTGTTTTTCATATTTCTCTAATGGTCAGATATTGCCATTTTTAATTTCTCATTTTCCACTGTTATTATGTTTTCATTAGGTTTTTCAAGAGGAGGTTGTGATAGTGGCATAGAATAAGTCAATGTGGGACGAATAACTCCCACTTTAGTGTGACTTTCTACTACATATAAACCACCCATTTTACCACCCCTAGCAATCACCAAAGCCCCCTTCTTAACCTTCCATATTTCTGATTCAAACCCAATTTCATACCCTTGAAAACCAAGTTGCCCAGCTAAAATCAAATTGTGCTTAAGCTGGGGAACATATCTAACTTCTTTTAACAGCCAATTATCACCATTCTTTAATTTTAACAACACATTTCCTTTACCAAAAACATCACAAGATTCATTATTACCCAAAAAAACCTTACCAAAGTCACCAATTTGTAGATTTTCAAAATACTCCTTATGCGGAGTCACATGAAATGATGCTCCAGAGTCAAGCACTCAGACATGATTTGCAGTTTCTTCAGTGGTTAGAATAAGAATACCCAAATTTTCTTGGCATGCTACATTGGCTTCCTCTTCTTTTTCAAGATCCAAAACCTTCTTATATGTCTGAAAATTCCTTTTGACGTGGCCTTGCTTGCCACAAAACCAACAACCAGTCTCTCTACTTCTAGATTTTGACCTTGCTTGTGATTTATCACAATCACTTGTATTATTCCCTCTTTCTCTCAGTCTGCCTCTATCATCCACAATCAAAACATTACCTATTGTTAAAATCTCACCCTGAGTTTTCCTTCTCATTTCCTCGCTTAAAATTACACCAACAACATCATCAAATTTTAATGTATTAGAACCAGAAACGGAGTTACTAACTGCCATAACCATGCTATTCCAACTTTCAGGTAAAGAGGACAAAATTAATAGAGCCCTAAATTCTTCATCAAAACTAATTTTAACAGAAGCTAACTAACTAGTAACTGTATTAAAATTGTTTAAATGTTCTGCTACAGAACTTCTTTTAGCCATTTTCATATTAAATAATCGCTTAATCAAAAAAACCTTATTTGATCCTGAAGGTTTCTCATATAGCTTATCCAAAGTACTCATTAAATCAATAGTTGTTGTAGCTTTAGATATGTTAAATGCCACAGACAAAGATAAGCACAAACAAATCATTCCTAGTGCTTTTCTATCCAAAATGTCCCAATCTTCATCTGACATGGCTGAGGGTTTCTTTTCTTTACCATGTAATGGACGTCACAAATCTTTCTGGTATAGAAAATCCTCCATCTACATTTTACACAATGGATAATTCTGGCTATTAAACCTTTCAACTTTTATTTCTTGAGTTCCCATTTCTCCCACTCAAACTTGAATCTCTCTTGTCAAACAATCAAGCACAACCTACTCTGATACCAATTGTTAATTTAATCATCAACAAATTAATGAAAGACAAACAACAAAATAGAGATTCAACACAAGAAGACACAGATTTATAGTGGTTCAGTAACTGCCTACATCCACTCTCTGATACAGCAATCCTTTTATTATCAACTATTTTCTGATACATATAATGCAGCAACAACATTCTTTTATAGACAAATATTATTCAGAATATGAACAGCCAAAAGATTTAGAGGGAAAACTTGATTGTTGGGTTTCATATTTTACACTGCGAACCTAGGAAATGGGGAGGACAAGATTGGATGCAAGATGACCGGAAGACCATGATTAGGAGACTAGGATGACAAGATTATGCAAGTTTGGATTACTTCTAGATTTGGATTGACTTTCACTGACATGGAAAAAGGATTTGTGTGTAGAACTCTTTGTTTGTGTATGTTTCAATAGATGTTTTGCACTGAGTTTGAAACTTCAAAAAATACATCAAGAAAGAACTACTTAAAAGATGGGCTAGTATCAAAAAGTTTGCCCACAACTTGATATCCCAAAAAGGGATATAGTTGGTGAGTAATCTTAAGGTGATCTGAGAAACCACTTGGATCGATCCTTGGACAAATATTTTGATACCTTTGGGATTAGATCAGGAAGCCTCTGATTAATAGGTATCTGATTTGGTTTGTGGTGTCCTCCCAATCAGTTTGTATGTGCGTGACTCACTTAAGAGCCTAGTTGACCATGCCGAAATAGTAGGGATATTCACCTACCTCAAGCTACCATAAACAGGCATTTCTTGAGCTTGAGGGGATGAAGTGAGAGTTTTATCAACACTTTATTTCTATATCGGTCGGGGAAGTACCGGTTTGAAGTCATCCTCCAAAGAGGAAGCTCTTTTCTCTTTGGAAAGGCTTCTTTGGAAGTAGAACAAGTGAACTTGTCTGAGTTCGAGTGTTTTACGTCACTTAGATTAAGAGGATTTGTAGAAAAGGGAAACTCCTAGATGCACATCATGAAGATTTCTTTCCCATTTTGATTTTAAGTGACTGAAATGAAATCTTTCAAGCACATGTGTTTAAGATTTTTATTTTGTTCATTTCTTGAAGACACAAAAGTTTTGAAAGAGATTGCACTTTCTTTTTACATTTTCACTCAAGATTGTGTTTTTGAAGGTTGAAATGAAAATATAGTGCTTTGTTTTCACTTTAAGGAATTCAAGAATAAAATTTTCTTTCTTTTGAAAGGAAATTATGTTTTTCATTTTAGTTCATTCTTTTAACTTCATTCAAGATTTGGTGTTCCTAGAGTTCAATTTTATCCCAAAAGAGAAGTTCCTTGATTGGTTTATACATGAAAACTTGGAAAAAATTTAAGATTTTGAAACAAGAAATTAGTTTTCATTAAGAAAAAAGTGTTAGGATTGAATTCAAAACTTTTAGGAAAGATTAAGACTCTTTAGGAACCAAACAGGAAAGTTTAGGAAAGATTTGTAGATTTTGCTCCTAGTTTGCATGAGATTTTGAAAGACACTTTAAGACAATGCAAATGAGTCCACTTCGAAAAAATTGTTTCAACATTGGTTTGAGAAAACTTATCATCAATTAATAATGATTTAGGAACCAAATAGAAATGAAAATGCAAATTTGTGGTTCTTTTTAAGCTTCCAAAACTTGAAGTGTTCCTAGCTTGCATAAATGACCCTTAAAACACTAGATTTGCATGAATGAGGCTCTTTTTAGCCAAATGAAAGTCATTAGAGGTGAGTTTTATTTCTTTAGGACAAAATAGGAATTTTTAGGATTTATTAGGAACAAAATAGGAAAGAATAGGAAAGATTTGCAGATTAGTCCCTTAAGGGCACTCAAAAATGACTAGAAGTTCATTTTAAGCTTGAAAATGAAGTGTTTTTGGTTCCTAATCACTCAATAAAGTTAGTGAGACTTAAGGAATTAGTGTTTTGGTGATAAATTTTCCTCCATGAATTACCCTCAAGACTATGGGGTTAGAAATTACAATCTTGAAGCCTAGGGTTACTAGGATCCCCAAATAGGCCCAAAAAACCAACAAAAACTAAGTCTAGGGCCTCAAACAAGCTCCCTGCCTCCCATAAAAATTTTGGGTCAAGAAATTTCTTCAAATTAAAGTTTCATACGACACTTAACAATCCCATACAACAATTTCATGCTTCCCATGTGAGTTTTGAACAAAACAGTGCAAAAAATAGCTTTAAAATGCATGAAAACTGGCCCATACAATAATTGCATGATGGGGATAAATTTTTGTATGAAATATGGGCACCTAGCATACGAAAATTTCTCAAAATGATCAATATTAATATGACACTGCAACAAAATCCATTTGGGAGGTGTTAAAAATTGAGTTTTTCACCAAAAAAGCCCTTAAAAAGTTAGTTTTGAAGGCTTGTGGTGTCTCCCTAGGTGTGCCAAAATGTGCTAAGAGAAAACATAACCTGTTAAGAACAAGAGTATACATTAAAAAATTATTCTAAGATCATATCCCCAACATATTGTAAAATCTCTTTGCTAAGTCATTCAGATAGAATTTAAATGGGAGCACCCTGTCACCATTTGATTTGTTCTTGATTTAAGGATGTGGGTGTACTCTCTAAACACATGGAGCTTGTTCCTAATGATGATTTGGATGGATTGGGATGGATTAGGGAGCATGATAACCCCATAATGTCACAAAACTAGGTATAGAACACATGTTTTTCTCCTAGAGTCTCAAAGAGCTTAATAGAGCTACAAATGTAGATTTGATGCAAGAATGCTTAAGCTAGATTGATTTTAGTCCAAATGAATTATGGAATGATAAAAATAAATGCAATAAAATGACCATTATTATAAGCTAAGATGTGTTATGAAAGCTTGAAAGATAACTGAAATCTAACAATTAGGATTGATTATGCTAAGTCTTGAAGTAAATGAGCATGATAACAATGCATAAAGATAAAGAACTAAGCTAATGATTTTCTCTTGGAAGATATACTATTTATAGGATTTTCCTAACATCTTGGGTTAGGAAGGAGAGTTAGGGTCAAAGTCAGGGTTTGGGGTAGAGTTTGAGGTAAGGTTTGGGGTATAGTTAGATTGGCCTTGGTTAAGGTTGCTCACACATCTGTGAGAAACACTAGGTAAGTGTGCCTAGGGAAAAAGGGTGGAAGAGAAGACATAGGTCTCATTTATGAGGCTATAAGAGCCTTAATGACTATGTAAGAGGCCATTAATGAGTCTATACAGATCATTAATGAAGGGGTTTGACCCAAAGTCAAAGGAGACTTGGATAAGGATAAGAATGTTAGGAAACACCTCCTAAGTTGGTCTAGGAATGGTTTAGGAAAGTTTAGGAAATATTAGGAAAGTCTAGAAGATTCTAGGGTTTTGGGGGATTTAAATAAATATTTTATTTATTTAAAGGGTTTGGTCAATTTATTAAATAATCAACAAATATTGGAGGGAATGATGTTTAAATTAGATTTAAACATTTCTGGAAGGGATTCCTTAATTAAATATTTTTAATTAAGGTAGGAGGAATTAATGGCATAATAATAAATCAATTAATTAAATAATTAATTAATTACCAAATGATGATGTCATCAGGGTTTTTTGGAAAATAAAAATACTTTTATTTACCAATGGATTTTTAGGTGTCTACATGTAATGTCCCCCACTTAGCCAGTCTGCATATATGTTGTCGTTAGCCCGTTCTTTCATGGTCCCGAGGGCTAACCAGAACTTCAAAAGGGATCCTGAGGTTATTTGGCCTAGTCAAATTTAATTACAAGCCAAATGGAGTTCGTTTGTTGGGTTTTGGGGAGGATTTACTATTTTTAGTAAGCCAACAGGGGATGCAGTGCCTTGGATTTTCAGTGACAGGATGTGATGCATTTTGTTGAGCTCTTTCCGATGAGCTATCATATGTGGGATTCTGAGTTCATTTGGTATATTATTTTAATGTTTGAAGTTATAACGATAAAGTGACTATTTAATTTAAATATTATAATGTTTCATAAAGTCACTTTATAAAAATCAAGTTCCCCCCTTTAAAGGACATACATGGGCATTCGTAAGGGAAAAAGGTAACATTAAAGCTCATGTTTTATCCCACATTGGTGAGACGGAAGCGTAGAACTAGTAAGGAAGGATTAAAAGAGAGAGGATAGCTCTCATTTGGAATGCTTGAAGATTGAATGAAATTGGGGAAACTGTGGAGATTATTTCTCTTTGGGCTTGGAGGACGCAAACCCTCTACGCTTTCAATCTTGACGCCATTGAAAGATATGGTCTTGAGATTTTATATTGTAGTTGCAAGATCCTATAGCAGCGAGAGTTCCTGTAGCAGCGAGGTACTGTAGCAGTGCGATACTGTAGCAAGTTCCTGTAGCAGCGACACTGTAGCAGTGTGGTACTGTAGCAAGTTCCTATAGCAGTGCGGTACTGTAGCAGTCTGAATCACTGTAGCGCGGTACTGTAGCAGCAGGTTACTGTAGCAACAAGTTCCTGTAGCAGTCTAAATCACTGTAGCGCGGTACTGTAGCAGCGGGTTACTGTAGCAACAAGTTCCTATAGCAGTCTGAATTACTGTAGCGCGATACTGTAGCAGTCCGAAAACATTGTAGCTGTGAGTTACTGTAGCAATTTTTAGAACTATTAACACTGTTGTAGCTGCAATGGGTATGGACCATCATTGAACTCTATAGTTGATATAATGTGTTGAGTTTAATAAGATATGTTAGATATGGTAGTTGTAATTTCCTAATAATCTGAAACAAGAAATAAATGAACGGTCATTGTTATTAGCTGCATATGGTTTCATGTTGCCTTCTACTGATATCTCATACGAAATACAACAATCTTGAGGACTATTAAACAACATCAATCTAGAAAAAACATAAGAAGGACAGTTGCAGGCCAACTGTTTGACAAAATGACAGGAAGAAACAGACTCTAGAATTATAGAACTAGGCAGCATATTGCAGTGGTATCAAAGCTTATCTGTCCTGCCATCCTGTTGGGTTCAGTATAAATTAAATATGACATGACAGATTGGAGTGTTCAACCATTGCCACATCACTACGACACAAGAAGAAATAGAGCATTATTGAATACTAACCAAGAGAATATCTTACCGGGAGGAAGCAGTGACTCAGACGAACTGAGTGTTACAGGTGAACAGGCTGTAGAGACTATGGGGGATAGGAATGTTAGGGATCCTGGTGAGGAGCGATTCCTATAGTTATTGGATACATTGACTTAGGGACAGCGATTAGCAGAGCAGAGAGTATAGGAACAGAGTCAGAGGTTGGAGCTTATGATGCAAATGATGGCTCGTCAAATGAGGTTGAATGCTAACGTGGGTGGAGGAAATAATCAGAATGGTAACAATCAGAATGGGAATAATCAGGATGGGACCTATAATGGAGGTGAACAAGTTGGGAACAATTTCAGTCATGCACCCCAGCAAGCTAGGACAATGAGTTCGAGGCCCATGATTCCCACATTTCCTAGAGCCCCAGAGCAGCCCGTACCAGAGCCCCAGATCATTGATATACAGGACCAGTTGAGGAGAGATTGGGAAGCCGGAGGTCCAGATTTTACTGCTGCAATTACCTTTAGGGAGTATATGGATGTGCGGATGAAACATATGCCACGTGGACATGACAGGAACCAGAGCTATGAGCTACGGAAGAAAGTAGGGAAACTTCAATTACCATATTATGATGGCTTGGGGAAGTCTACAGCAAGAGCTTGGGTTCAAAAGCTTGACACATACTTTCAATTGAACCCTATGCCTGAGGAAGAAGCTATTAAGTACGCAGCAATTCATCTGGATGGGTTAGCACACGAGTGGTGGCATCATGGTATGGTCAATATGGGTCATGCACACATTACCTCATATGTGGAGTTTACAGAGAGACTGATTGAACGTTTTGATAGGAAGGATCCAGAACTCCATTTCAAGGAGTTAGCTCAGCTTAAACAGTGGGGATCATTGGAAACATACATTTCAGAGTTTCAGAAACTCGCAGTGTTAGTAACAGATGTATCTGAACGGAGGATACTAGTTCTATTTATGGATGGGTTAGCTGATCCATTGAGAGGATGGATTAAAGCTCTCAACCCTCCCACTTTGTAGGAAGCCATTAAGAAGGCTCGTGACATGGATTCCTCTTCAGCTTCTAAGAATAAATTCCAGGCGAAGAGTTTCCCTTCGAGGAAAGATAAGGACAGGAAACCTTTTCATAGAGAGGCTCAGCCACCTAAGGAGGAAAGTAAGAGGTTGGACAATGAGACACTTAATGATCTCAGGAAGAAGAAGCTTTGTTTTCATTGCAGGGAGCCTTGGGATTTGTCACAGAAGTGTCCACTGAAGGCAAAAGCTAAGCAGATGGAATACTTTTCAGCGGAAGAGTCAGTGGATGGAGATTCAGAGCAGTCATCAGAATCAGATGGGGATGATGATAATTCTTCACATGAGGAAGCACGCAGTGATAGCACGATAGCTCTATTGTCCAGTATACAGGAGGCCGTCACTTTCAGAGTTAAGGGGACTTTGGACGGACAGAGATTTGTGGCACTCATTGATACAGGGGCAACACATAACTTCATTGATGAGAAGTTTGTGTCACGTAGAGGGCTACATACAGAGGAGCATAGGGGATTTAAGGTGATGGTTGCCGATGGCTTCAAGATTGACTGTACCGAGAAAATCTCCAACTTGCAGCTTCGTTTGGGAGATTATGACATGACAGGAGATTTCTTTGTGGTCAACATTGGTGATCAGGATATGGTGCTTGGGATGAACTGGATGAAGTCTCTGGAGGAGTTTACATTTAACCTTTAGAAAATGGAGATGAGGTTTGAGGCAAATGGTAAGAAGATAGTGCTCAGAGGATTGTCAGATGGGAAGCTTAGAGTGGTGTCACTCAAGCGGATGCAGAGTTTATTTAGACATAATCAGGTACAATGGGCAGCAGAGTTTAGAGAAATGCCTGAGATGACAGAGTAGCATAAACAGGAGTACCTGCCTGATGTACAAAAAATAATAACCAAACATACTAAGGTGTTTGGTGAGATACCTCCAGGGAGACCCCCGGATAGAGGAATCGAGCATGTTATTGAGTTAGAAGAAGGGGCTAAGCCAGTTATCATCACACCTTACCACCATCCAAAAAGATATAAGGATGAGATAGAAAAGGCAATCAAGGAGTTGATTGACATGGGGCACATACGGCCAAGCAAGAGTCCTTTTGCTTCTTCAGTAGTATTGGTGAAGAAGAAGGATGGTACAATGAGGATGTGCATAGATTATAGGGAGCTGAACAAGAAAATAATCAAGAACCGATACCCTATCCCGCGCATTGATGAGCTTATTGATGAATTGCACGGTGCATGCTACTTCTCGAAGATTGATTTGAGATCCGGCTACCATCAGATACGGGTTAGAGAGGAGGATGTGGAGAAGACAACTTTCAGATGCCACTACGGTCATTTTGAGTTCTTAGTCATGCCCTTTGGGTTGACTAATGCCCCTGCCACTTTCCAGTCTTGTATGAACAGAGTGTTTAGAGATCAGTTGAGGAAGTTTGTGTTGATATTTTTTGATGATATACTGATATACAGCAGTACTTGGGAGGAACATTTGGAGCATATTGATACAGTGCTTAGTATTTTAGAGAGGGAGTCATTATATGCCCAGATGAGTAAATGCAAGTTTGGGATGACAGAGTTGCTCTATCTAGGGCATATTATTAGTGCAGGAGGTGTTCGGGTTGACCCAGACAAGATTAGGGCCATTATGGATTGGCCACCGCCAAGGAACACTTCACAGCTCAAGGGATTTCTCAGGCTTTGTGGGTTCTACCACAGATTTGTGAAAGGATTTTCACAGACAGCAGCACCACTTACAGACTTGACACGGAGAGATAGTTTTTAGTGGTCAGAGAGGGCTCAGGATTGTTTTGACAGGTTCAAGGAGCTGATGAGTACATGTCCCATTTTGGCCATTCCAGATTTCACTAGACCTTTTGAGCTGCAGTGTGATGCCTCGGGAGAAGGCATAGGAGCTATCCTCATGCAGGAAAAACATCCCATTGCATATGAGAGCAGGAAATTATGAGGTGTTGAGAGAACCTACAGCATCTATGACAAAGAAATGTTAGCAATCATGCACGTGCTAGCTAAGTTCAGGCAATACTTAGCGGGAAGTTGATTCACAGTTAAAACAGATCATAACAGCTTGAAACATTTCCTTGGACAAAAGGATCTTAATGACAGGCAACAAAAATGGGTGAGTAAGTTACAGGCCTATGATTTTGACATAGTCTATGTCAAAGGGAAGAAAAATATTGTCGCAGATGCTTTATCCAGGAGGCCTCATTTGCTTGTTGTTGGGATAGTCATGGATGATTGGAGAGAGATGATCTTGGCAGAATATGCTAAGGATAGTTGGGCATCTAGTGTTATTGAGGGGGTTACTCAGGATAGCCGATATAATATTGTAAATGATCTGATCATTTACAAGGAAAGGATTTATTTGGTACCTGGGTCTGCTATGAAGCAGAAGATTTTGAGAGCATTTCATGATTCACCATTGGCAGGACATCCAAGATTCTTTAAGACATATCGGCAGGTGAGAGAGCACTTCACTTGGAAAGGGCTCAAATCAGAGGTGCTACAGTTTGTTAGGGAGTGCCCAGTGTGTCAGCGGAACAAACAGGAACATTCCTTTCCGGGTGGGTTACTACAGCCCCTACCCATACCAAAGAAGAAGTGGGATAGCATTTCCATGGATTTTATCACAGGGCTCCCAAAGGCACAGGGTCAGGATTGTATCTTTGTTGTGGTAGACAGATTGATGAAATTTGCACATTTCTTTGCAATTTCATCTACTTATTCCGCAGCACAGACAGCAGAGCTATTCTTTCGAGAGGTATTTAGACTACATGGGATACCACAGAGCATAGTCAGTGACAGAGATAGCAGATTTATGAGCCACTTTTGGCAGGAGTTGTTCAGGTTGTGTGGAACAGAGCTCACTCTGAGTACCAGTTACCACCCCCAAACCGATGGGCAGACAGAGATAGTGAACAAATGGGTTGAGGGGTACCTTCGAAACTACATTGCAGGACAACAGAGGGCTTGGGTGAAGTGGCTACATCTAGGGGAGTATTGTTACAATACTTCTTTCCATATGTCTATTCAAATGTCCCCTTTCATGGCACTGTACGAGTATGATGCTCCTAATTTCTTGGATTTGTTATTTGGGGACAGTAGGGTACCTAAGGCCAAGGATCTTTTGTAGGAGTGTCAGGACATTATGTGATCCTTGAAGGAAAATTTGCAAAAGGCACAAAATTAGTAGAAGCAATATGCTGATCAACACAGGGTTGAGAGGTCTTTTGAGGTGGGAGACATGGTGTACCTCATGTTACAGCTGTATAGACAGTCCTCTCTCAAGAGGAGTGGAGCAGAGAAATTGAAACCACGCTACTATGGACCATTAAGAGTAATCAGGAGAGTGGGCGAGGTAGCTTATGAGTTGGAGCTACCTGCAAATAGTAAAGTACATAACGTGTTCCATGTGTCACGCCTTAAGAAGGCATTGGGGCACAATGTGGTGCCTTCAGTAGTATTGCCACCTCTCGATGATGAGGGGAAGCTTATCTTGGTTCCTGAAGCTATACTTGACACCAGGGAGAGGGTGCTTCACAGGAGGACTATTAGGGAGTGCCTAGTGAAGTGGAGGAACCTACCAGTTGAGGATGCAACATGGGAGGCAGAGCAGATTCTTCAGCATCCTGAGTTGAGATTTCTTGAGGACAAGCAATTTCAAGAGGGGCGGACTGTAATGTCCCCCACTTAGCCAGTCTACATATATGTTGTCGTTAGCCCATTCTTTCATGGTCCTGAGGGCTAACTAGGACTTCAAAAGGGATCCTGAGGTTATTTGGCCTAGTCAAATTTAATTACAAGCCAAATGGAGTTTGTTTGTTGGGTTTTGGGGAGGATTTACTATTTTTAGTAAGCCAACGGGGGATGCAATGCCTTGGATTTTTAGTGACAGGATGTGATGCATTTTGTTGAGCTCTTTCCGATGAGCTATCATATGTGGGATTCTGAGTTCATTTGGTATATTATTTTAATTGTTGAAGTTATAACGATAAAGTGACTATTTAATTTAAATATTATAATGTTTCATAAAGTCACTTTATAAAAATCAAGTTCCCCCCTTTAAAGGACATACATGGGCATTCGTAAGGGAAAAAGGTAACATTAAAGCTCATGTTTTATCCCACATTGGTGAGACAGAAGCATAGAACTAGTAAGGAAGGATTAAAAGAGAGAGGATAGCTCTCATTTGGCATGCTTGAAGATTGAATGAAATTGGGGAAACTGTGGAGATTATTTCTCTTTGGGCTTGGAGGACGCAAACCCTCTATGCTTTCAATCTTGACGCCATTGAAAGATATGGTCTTGAGATTTTATATTGTAGTTGCAAGATCCTGTAGCAGCGAGGTACTATAGCAGCGCGATACTGTAGCAAGTTCTTGTAGCAGTGACATTATAGCAGCGCGGTACTGTAGCAAGTTCCTATAGCAGCGTGAGTACTATAGCAGTGCGGTACTATAGCAGTTTGAATCACTGTAGTGCGGTACTATAGCAGCGGGTTACTATAGCAACAAGTTCCTATAGCAGTCTGAATCACTATAGCATGGTACTATAGCAGCGGGTTACTGTAGCAACAAGTTCCTATAGCAGTCTGAATTATTGTAGCGCGATACTGTAGCAGTCCGAAAACATTGTAGCTATGAGTTACTGTAGTAATTTTTAGAACTATTAACACTGTTGTAGCTGCAATGGGTATGGACCATCATTGAACTCTATAGTTGATATAATGTGTTGAGTTTAATAAGATATGTTAGATATGGTAGTTGTAATTTCCTAATAATCTGAAACAAGAAATAAATGAACGGTCATTGTTATTAGCTGCATATGGTTTCATGTTGCCTTCTACTGATATCTCATACGAAATACAACAATCTTGAGGACTATTAAACAACATCAATCTGGAAAAAACATAAGAAGGACAGTTGCAGGCCAACTGTTTGACAAAATGACAGGAAGAAACAGACTCTAGAATTACAGAACTAGGCAGCATATTACACTACATTATCTTAACAATAACTTACTTCCTATGATTTTTATTGATACTCCTTCTATAGATGAGGCCTTGATGAGCTATGCTTTCCCTTCTCCTAAACATATCTTAGAAGTAGAGGATGACATCCATGAGGATCTTCCTAAGAAATCTTTTGAGCTTAATGAACTTAATCAAGTCAATATCATTCAAGATACTCTATTCAATCTCCATTTCCTTCTTCAATTCTTCCTCCAATACAAATAGGCAACTCATCAACTCTTCAAAATGATGATTGAGGAATGTTAGACTTCACACCAACATTCCATAGTAGGAACCATACCTTTGAATTTGAGAATCAAACAAATATCTCTAATGGATGTGTGGATATTGATTGGTCCTATTTAGATTTAAATCCACTCCCACCTAAAAGAGCATCTTATCTTATTGATTCATCAAAACTTCCTAAGGAGCAATATTTTTCAAAAGAATCTTTAGGTGTCCTACTTTTACATTTGCCTAATCACTCTATACATTCTCCTCCTAATTTATCCTCACAACAAGATTATATTTTTTTTGATCTTACTAAGGCCAACTTAATTACTCTTCCTTTGAAAAATAAGCACAAAAATAACAAACATGAACTAGACAATTCTTCCATTTGTATGTTTCATCAAATTCATGGCCATAAGACTAGTGAATGTTATGATTTGAAGGGTAAAATTCAAAAACTCATTGATTGTGGTATGCTTCAAATGACTTTTAATGATGAATGACACCTTTTTCATGATCATTCTACCTAATATATCTACATTCCTATTATGTTTCCCCTCACTAGGTGACATTGCTAGCCTATCCTTTGTGGTCTCATTGTCATACTTTGCGAGCAACATAATAGTTCTTTTTCCTTGTCTCCTCACTTGGGGAGGGAAATGATCCTATTTCACTCTCCTACTTATCTCAAAGGATTCATTTTATCTCTTTGTTTAACTTGTTTCTTTCATATTATGACATCCTTTCTTGCATGCATTTTTTGTTTTACATAAGGATATTCTCTGTTTTAGGAGATAGCCATCATGAGTTTCAACCTTATGCTTTCTTGAAAATAAATGTATATTATAAATAGAAACCACTTAGGGAGCATAGAGAATCTTTCCTCTTTGTCTCTTCCTTCACAATGCATCCAATATCCCTTGTGAACTTGCATATTTTATTATATGATGTTCTTTCTTTCAAGAATTTTTTTTTTTACACAAGGATTTTCATCCCAAGTTGCAACCTTATTCTTACTTGAAAGTGCATGTTTATTATACAAGATCTATCACTTAGGGCATATATTGTGTTTTCTTTATTTTCCCTCTTCTCAAAGGAGAAATTGTATCTTTGTTGTGTATCTCTTTTGTATTATGATGTCCTCCCTACATGGAAGTGCATATCTTGTATAATGTAGTTGACTTTTATTTTGAAAAAGAAACTAGTTTCTTACCAATTTCATGTGTGCTCCCTAAGTGGAGACATCTATGAAAATGTTGCAAACTACCATATTTAGGACAAAAAAATTTCAAACACATCATATTATACTAAATGAAGCCATTATCTTATATACATAGTATACTTGAAATAAATTCTCTTGGTGATTAGGAGGTGCTTGTAGGCCACATTCCTACAAAACATCGTTAGTGTGAAAAGTACAAAATACACGATGATAAATATCATAATGCACCTGGAAAAGTCAATATGCACCCTACAACATGTAGTACATGCATGATTAATCTTAACATAAAATGGTCTTATTATTTAAAACAATATTTGACTAATTTGAATTTGAGGAAAGCTTTGAACAAATCTTTCATAAAATTGTGTTTGAGTCATATCTAAAAACTGTTTTGGATGTGGCTCACGATTTGTAGATCTGATTCATCTTCTGACAAAATCTCTTTGGTTGGATGAAACCTTTGTGTTGTCATGCCAAAAAATTTCAATTAATGTTCTTAGTGCATCAACAACAACCTTGTCTTTGCATGGGAGTCTACCCAAGAATTCCCATAGAGAATTATTGTTACGATCCTCAATTTTCTCTCACCTCCCTAAGGCATGTCGTAATGTTGTTCTACTCATCTTTAATGAATTGCTTGTTTTTCTTATTAAACAATATTTTTTCATTTCATTTCCTATTATTGTTGATGTGATAACATGTCGAGTGAAATTAGCATATTTAGTACGTGATGTTGAACAAATGGCTTGATATACATCAAATAGATTTCTCACAATATTTCTTTCACTATTATTTTTAGATGTTAGATTAACTCCAAAAAAATTATTGTCTCTCTAAATTTCAAAATTTTAACCATTTCAACAACTAATTGTCATCTTCCAGTTTGATTTAAGATTTCAAAAAAGTTATTCTAGATTCTTTTAACCATTCTTCTACAAGTTTGTTTACAAATTTTATTGGACATTGGCTTCAAAATTTTCATCAATGTCAATTAGAAACTTTGATTTTCTACAAAAAATTGTAGGAGGTGTTGAGATTGGTGCATGTTCTTATTTTCATTACATGCATTAGGTACATTCATCACATCATTATGCTCATAATTTTCATTAGGTGCATTCATCACATCATTATGCTCATAATTTTCATTAGGTGCATTCATCACATCAATTTGAAAGGGTGTATGTTCATCATTTTCATTAGGTGCATTCTTCACATCAATTTGAATTGTTCTATGTTCACCATTTTCAATAGGTGCATTCATCACATCAATTTGAATTGATGTATGCTCATCATTTGATTGATTATTTAGTGAGACTTCTTGTTCAATTGCATTGGGCTCATTTAGTACATCAAATTGAGATAGTGTAGATGATGTACCTTATCCTTCCCTTATTATTCGGTAATGTAATCTCCTCATACACTCCCTTTGTCTTTCCTTTGTTGCCTCTCATTTTTCAATTGTTCCTCTCTTGTTATTTCCCATCGTTAATATCGATTGTCCTACATAATATCATTTTGCAAATATTTGTTACAAAAACTTACACAATCAATTATAAAAAAAACTACAAATTATCATTATTTTGTTATTATCAAAAGTATTAACTGTGTGTGTGAATTTTGTACCTAGCTGTAGACACAACACTTTAGTAAAACATTAGAGGTTAGTAGAAATCAAAATCTGACAAATAATTGAAACTAAGCTAACCAAGCAATTTATTGCCTTCTAGTAGGTACGAGTATGATGTTCTCAGATTGGAATCGATATCAATGATAATGCGACACCTAAACAAAGGATTTGAATGCAAAATATGAAAGACTATATGAATGCAGATTAATCTAGATTTTTGTATTTTCTGTGCAATAATATGAGAAACTGTATGAATCTAGGCTATATGAATGAAATTGAGATTGAATGTAGATTTAATCTAAGAATGCTATGAATGAATATGAAAATCTATGATATGAAACTATGCAAAACTATGATCAACTATGAAAGACCTCACAAATCGCCTGTCGCAAGTGCTTAATCCTTCAATTGCCAATTCGCTAGAGTAATTGTGCAAATTTGAGTGTTGATAATTATGAAGAGCCGAGCCTTCATTTTATAGAAATCCAGGGCTTTGAGGATGCAGGAGAAAAGCCATAAATCACTCTTGATAAACTCAGGTTGATTTTTGAGTTATCAAGAAATCAGAGATAATTAACTCATAAAATCATGCAAAAGCAGTGCTTAACTCAAAATAGAGTTTAGATCAAATTTCAACTCATCATTAGATGTTGAGTTTCAATTTTAAAATTGATTGTTAATTTCTAGTTGACTGCTTTTCTGATTGTGCATGATTTAATTATAAATTAATTTAAAAATAAAGTGATTTATTCTCAACTTAACTATTTTTTGAAATAAAATAATTGATTTATGGGTTAATCAATTATTAAATCAAACTTTATTCTAAAACTATATTATTAAAAATTAACAACTAACTTTAATTAATTAAATAAGAATTTAATCAATTAGTCATGAGATTTTAGATTTATTGTCAAAATTAAATAATATAATTTAGGAATAATTTAATTAAATCCAATTAAATAATTAAGTGAGTATTAAATCTAATTAATTAAATATTCAAAATATTCAATTAATCAAATTTTAGGATAAATAAGATTTATCACCAAATAATTATGAAATTAAAGATAATTAGGATAAATATGAATATTGCCAGGAATATTCCCCGATGCAGAATTTAGGATAAAATCAATTTAGGATTCGATAATGTGCAAATGTGCCTTAGGTTAGGACTTTGATGTCGATTTCATTCGAATTGAAGATGTAGAAGGTTAATGAACTTATAGCCCATTTTTGGGGTATTACATTTTGCCCCTCTTTGAATCACTGTGCAAAGCGTAGTGGTTCAAAGAATAGTCTGTGTTTGATATATGTATGAAATTGATTTGATTTGAAAGATTCACCGATTCCGAGACAGAAACCGATTGAAAGATTTAAAGATTCAAGATTTGAGATTTAGGTCCTGAGTGACCATAGATAATGTTAACTATAGCAATAATGAACCAATGATTACGAAAAAGTGTCAAAATGCTTGATTCAGAACCTTATGATTGTGAAGAAGTGAGTGACTGATTCCAGACCTGAATGTCCTTGTATGAATCATATTGGTATCACATCCTAAACCCATCAGTTACGAAAAACAAGGAAAATAACACTAATGAACCGATGGTTATGAAAAGTTGATATAGTTTACAAGATAGATTAGGATACCAGATTGATATGGATCTCGATGAATCTGATATGCCCCAACAATCAATAGATTTTCCCCAAGCGACGAGGACTTTAGATGAATCAACAACTAGATGTGGTATAGTTTTGATCACTGAAAGAAAGATTTGATTGACAGAATTGAGTTACAGACTTTGAATGATGTGCAATACCATGCCCCCTTCGGGATGAAAATTAAAATCTGACAAGAAAAGTCAGCGTTGAATAGTTTAGAAGCATGTTAATTGATTTGAGAAGTGGTTATACACGTTCAAGAATGCATTCTGCATCATTTAGAGGTCTGGGAGACCAAGTTTGACTAGGTTTGACCATGAGTTGACCATGGTTAACCAAGTTGAAATTTTGATAGTTTGATGTAAGATAATTAGTTAAGTTGAAAAATGGATTTCTATGATAATTGAAGGTTGATTATGCAAGCAGTCAATCATCTTGGGTCCGAAAATTTTAAATTGTGATTTTGACATAGTAAATGATCTCATATTTTGATTTTGATCCTAAAAATGGGTTCAGAACGTCGAAATTAGCCAGGGGTGCAATTTTCATGGAAAACGGAGCACTTTTGAAAATTAGGTCAAAAGCTATATAAGGACCAAAAGGGTCATTTTCAAATTCATTATTCACATTTGACTTTTGAAACTTTGTGGAGCCCTCTGAGCAAGAAAATGGCTGAGCTGAGAGTACCTATCTCTTCCCATCAATTGGAGCACAGTCGGAGACATCAATGGCCTCCGCAGTATGGACATCCGATAAGTGGACCTCTGTGCCTCTTTGTAAATTCTATTTTTTTCATGTTTGTAGCATTTTTAGGTTGTTTTTCATTTTAGTTTTTCAATTCTCGCATGCATGGAAAATCATACGATTGTCCTCTATGACTTGTATGACTTTTCATTGTCCTGTAGAGTGTCATGTGAAAACCCCCAAAAACTCATTTGAGAGGGACCCAAGAGTCGTACGACATTTCATCGGGTCCCTCATATGTCGTACAATGATCCTTAGAAAGTCGTATATGCATGGTTTGTCGTATGGGACCCTACTGAAACTCATACAAGTTTTGATACCAGACTGTATTTGTCATATGGAAAACAGTGAGCTTAAAACTCATCCTTAGGTCAAAATTTTTGATTTTCTAATTCCTTAGGCTGATTGTTGAGCATTTAATGTACCTTATGAGATAGTGAATTATTGAATTACTATACTGTTAGCCTATTTTTCAACCAAATTACTGATAGGATTCCCCTTTTCTATTTCATGTAGGTGATATACCCTGATGTTCATGTGCGCATTTCACATCCTTCAACTCAGAGACTCTGTGTTCCACTACCTGACCCTATGAGGGTTCATCTTGCTTCCTGTGGATTTGAGTATCTTATTTGGTTGTCTGAGATTAGGGTTAACCATGGACTATTGACTACATTGATAGAGTGGTTTCATTTAGAGACCCTAACTTTCCATCTACCCACTGGAGAGATTACCGTCACACCTGAGGACGTGTATAGGATATTACATATACCATTTCATGGTTCGCGTCCAGCTTATGTGAGTTCGAGATAGTCTGGATTACGTGCTTTCCATACATTGTTCAGAGATGACACACAACTTACTGGTTCCATTTCTTGGGAGTTATTAGTGCAGGGCTATGGGCAGACCCATAGATTAGAGTGTATCATAGTAGGCATGATAGGAGGTATCATCATGTCCGACTGTCAGCAGAACGGTCTATTGATGGGCTGGGCCCCGATGGTGGTACGATTAATGGTGACTCCTTCTGAGTTAGCTTGGGGTCAGTGCATGCTTGCACATATGTTCTTTGAGATGCACGAGATAGTGTATCAGGAGGGCAAATCTTTTGCTTTTGGTGCATTAGTACTTCAGATATGGGCCTGGGAGAACATCCCAGTTTGTAGACCAGTGTGTCAACCACAGTGCCAGCCACAAGAGCCAGTCATATATACATACTTTGGTTATCTTACATAGGTGTGCATGGTCACACAGATTATTTTAGACGGTGCCTTGATGATATGACTTTTGTAGTATGGAGACCGTACTTGTTGATAGAGGCCTGGCCCACTGTGAGGGAGCAGTTCAGTTATTTCTGTCAGAGCTGTGTACTGATTGGTAGATCCACTATTGTTATTGAGCATTTCCTAATTAATAGAGAATGGAGGTAGTATGGCATCATTCAGGATGCACCAGAGGAGCTTGCAGCTTATGCACAGATCCATAGAGAGCTCAGTTTAGGATGGGGCCCCAGATTGTCATATGCTCTCTATACATAGGAGTATAGTAGTATTGTTGGTAGGGACTGGGATTACAGAGAAGATATTCCTGATGTTGGTGTTACAGATGGATTCATTGGATAGCTTGCAGAGCATCCCTTACACAGATTTTTTGATCCCACAGAGTTGATACCTTCCATGGAGGAGGCCATAGATGTCACAAGTGCACAGGTTCTAGTTGGTCGAGGACAAAGACACACACAAGTACAAATGCCCTAGCCTACACCTCTGAGACTAAGAGTGATATTCACTCCTCCACAAAGACCATCTGGACAGTTGAGACCACCTCATCCCTCTAGTTCTTCAGCAGGCAGACCTGTAGTTTTACACAGGAGATCTACTAGAGGAGAGAGTGGTACTTTGGGTAGTGTTGGTACAATAGATGAGATGCTGGGTGTAGAGAAAGATGTAGGTGTCGATCCTGATCCTTTACAGGATTATTCTAGTTTTGATCTTGGTGCTGAGGTTAGACAACGTAAGGCGCAGAGAGTAGAGACCACTGAGCAGCCTGCTGGAGATACTGACATGCCAGCAGTAGATATAGATCCTAGTGTACCATTGACTCCTCAGGAGATTATTATACATCTCATATTATAGGTCAGGGACCTGAAGGTACGGAGTGCTCGGTGGGAGGAGAGATTCACTGAGGCTGATAGACAGAGATCCCAGCTTTGAGAGGAGAACACAAGATTACAGACAGAGGTTACACATTAGACCTTGAGAGCTACTTATTATGTTTCTGCATACTATGCAGTTGTTCCTATTGCTCAGAGAGTCCCCACATACTCTCAGTATATGATGGCTTCAGAGGGAGCTAGAGAACCTAAAGCCGAGGCAGTGCCTGATGCACCACCACTACCTCCACCAAATGCAGAAGATCAGGAAGACAGCTGATCTGTCTAGAGATATACTGATATTTTTGCTCTTTTTTTGTTCATGTATACTCTTCTGACTTCTGATAGCTCACAAGAGCTCATTCCTTTGTACTTTGTGCCAGTAGTGCACCCTTGACTAGTTTCGAGTTATATGATATGAGATCAAGATTTTGGTTGTGACTTCATGTGTACTTGTCACATTTTTCATTTATGATGATATCATGTGACGTAAATGCTATGAGTAGAGTAGAATATATGTATGAATTTATGCAATGCAATGGTTTCCTTCAAATGTATGAATGTTATGCAAATGTGATTGATTATGGAAATGTATGTAATGCAATAGATGGAATGAATGATCATGAATATGTAATGTAAATGCAATGATACACATGATATGTTTTGCAGATATTGATGAAGACAAGTACTCAGTCTTTATGTCAAAAAGGATGTTTAACCCAAGATGGTGACCGCTTGCGATTCTGTGAGGAAACCTTCATGTGAGATTCAGCTCTTCATTTTCAGTTTAAGTTTAGTTTAGAAGAATTGTTAAAATGTTTAAGCAATTTGTGAGATCATGCAATCATGCAAAGTGAAAAATGCCATGCAAAATGAGATGAAAACCTAAGACCTAGGACCTAGTCACTGATCATGTGTCAATTTATTATCATCATTAAACTTTTAGGTAACCGGAAAAATCAATACAATGTCCACTAGCTAGGAAACTATAGACATATGAATGTTGATTTGTATGCGCAAGAATCAATACAACGCCCACTGGTCATGCAACCATGGGCATATGAATATTGATTTTGTTTTCAGAATGTTGGATTAGATACAAGCACCAAGGCATAAACGCCAGGATGACATGAATATCATGTCCATTTTGATATAGCAATTTTTATAAGCATCAAAACATAGACGTCATGATGACCAGAATACGCCTTACATAAAAAACACATCAAGCAGTCAAGAGATCATTCTAAATCTAGTGTGAATTACCTATAGTGACCCTTTATCATTCACATCCTTAGGTAAGATCGCTTTTCACAGTAGGAGAAATAATTCACTCAAAAAGACAATAGTTAGATCAAAATCCCTTTAATTTTCTGGGTATCAATAGTCGAGGTACTCATGGCCATCTAATTCAAGATAGAGGCTCTTATAGACGGACACCATTTCAATCCATAATTTCCAAAGTTTGTTAGATTTTCACATACAAGAAGAAAACAAAGAAAAGATTATGCCCCTAGTCATCACTCTCTAAATCCTGTAAAGGACATCATCGAAGAGCTCGAAGGGGCACAATATGCAAAAATCCCAATGCGAATCAGTAAGCATACAAGAGATAAAAGCATGTAAAAGCATAGATTGTTTTCAGTTTGATGTTTGATTGCGTTGTTGTAGATGCAAAATGCTTTCTGGAGACGAGACTAACTGACTGACTCAAATGAAGCTTCAAAGGACTCTGACTGGATATGACACATCTAAAGATATTGGAGGCCATAGGATATGACATTTATTGCCCCCAAGTTTGAACATTGATAGGATATAGACACTTGAGTGGATTGGTGTACAGGCCGACTTTATTGAAAACAGGAATGCGAAAACAAATCGGGAGATATGTACAAACTAAAGCAAGATTGAAAGCTGGGAAAGACCAAGATTGCACTGATAGATGGAGCATTTTGAAACAAGTGGTTCCTGTTTGCCGAGTTTTCACCATCTGGGCAGAGATTCTATTTTTGCTACCAAGGCGCCTGTTTCCAGGTTTTCACCAAGGCACTTTTTCTTTTTCTTCTTTTTTTGTATTTTTCATTTTTTTAATTTTTTTGTACTTTTGATAGTCTTCCATTTATTTGTGAATCATCAAGGCACCCATTGCTAGGTTTTCACCAAGATGTTCATTTTTTCAGGATTTTTCCAATTTTTATGATTTTTTAGGACATTTTGCAAAGATTGAATGCCTTAGGCATAGAATTTCTTCAGATGGAGAATGTTGATTAGTTCTCAGAGCTATTCTCCTTTATTCATTGAGAGTTGATAGGCACCAAAGCCAAAAGTAGCAATAATTACAAAGGGACCCTGCCAGTTGGGTTCAAACTTTCCCTTGCGTTCTCTATGTGATTGATTTTTAGGATTCTCTCTCAAGACTAGATCGCCAACCTGAAATTCTCTGTGTTTGACTTTCTTGTTGTAACCTCTAGACATTCTTTTTTGATATACTCTGAGATGATCATATGCTACTTGTATGCACTCATCTAGTAGTTCAAGTTCTTGCAACTTATACACTTTGTAGTCATCATCAGTTACTAGACCATGCATTTTGATTCTTAGTGATGGGATTTCAACCTCAATAGGTAGTACCGCTTCAGACCCATAAACTAAAGTGAATGGTGTAGCCCCAGTGGGTGTTCTGATACTTGTTTTGTAGGCCTAGAGAGATGGATTGATCATGAGATGCCAATCTCTTCCTATTTTATTAACTGTATGGTGCAAGATTTTCAATAGATTCTTGTTTGAAGCCTCTACTTGTCCATTCCCTTGAGGATAGTAGATAGATGACCAATGTTGTGTAATCTTGAATTTGGCACATAGATCATCTAAGTCTTTGTTCCTAAATTGTCCACCATTATCTGTGACCATAGAGTGTGGAATACCATACTGGCATATGATGTAGTTCAAGATGAACATAGAGATTTGCTTACCAGTTGCTTGTGTTAAAGGGACTGCTTCTACCCATTTCGTGAAATAATTTGTAGCTGTAATAATATGGGTATGCCCATTAGAAGAATAAGGTTGCATGGATCCTATAAGATCAAATGCCCATTGGTGAAAAGGCCATTGTGTAGTGAAGGGACTTAGATCTCTCCCTGGAGCATGAATTAAGTTGCCATGCACTTGGCACTTTTGACAGTTCTTAACAAACTTGATAGACTCTTTCTCCATTTCTGGCCAATAGTACCCAACCCTAATAAGTTTTCAGGCTAGTGTTAAACTGTTTGAGTGTGAGCCACAAATACCATCATGGACTTCCTCTAACACATGTTGAGACTCTTCCCATTCTAAACATCTAAGTAGCATACCATCTAGATCTCCTTTGTACAGAGCGTGACCAATGATAACATATCGGGAGACATTACGGATAAGGTATCTCTTTTCATGGCGGTTAAAGGTATCAGGAATGATTTGGTCTTTGAGATAGGAGAATAGGTTTTTATAGCGGGATGAATCATGACCTACAACAGTGCAAATCATGCGGGTTTTAGGGGAGTCATATGTAGGATAAGATATTGCTTCCACCAGGAACTCGTAGCATAGCTCATGTTCAGGCTGCTATAATAATGTAGATAATGTTTCCATTGCATCAGCAGCCTTATTCTTTGTTCTAGGTATTTTATCAAAGGTGATAGATATGAAGTATTTCTTTAGATCATCTACCATTCTTTTGTATGGAATGAGCTTTTCATCCTTCGTTTGGTACACATCATTGACTTGGTGTATTACAAGTTGTGAGTCTCAATGAATGTGTAATTCTATTACTCTCCACTCAATTGCTATTTTCATACCATTTAAAAGGGCTTCATATTCAACAATATTGTTTGTACAAGGAAATTTGATTCTAAAGGCCTTAGGAATGGAGTATCCTTGAGGATTAATAAACAAGATGCCTGCTCCAAATCCATTCTATGTATAGGAGCCATCAAAGAACAATTGCCATTCTCTAGAAGAAAGATTCATGATAGAGGAATCTGGAAATTCCATTTGCATTGGTGTGTCATCAAACAAAGGTGCATCTGCCAATTGATCAGCAATAACTTGGCCTTTAATATCTTTTCTTTCAACATATTCAATGTCAAATTCACTTAAGAGCATGACCCATTTGGCTAATCTACCCATGAGGGCAACTTTGCTTAGTAGGTACTTTAGTGGATCAATCTTAGCTACCAAATGTGTAGTATGAGCCAACACATAATGTCACCAATGTTCTACTGATATAGTATATAGCTCTTTCCTTCTTGTTCTCATCATGTTGTGCAAGAAATGCCCCCAGTGATGTATATGGAGTTGAGACATATAAGATCAAAGGCTTCCCCTGAATAGGAGACATCAAGATAGGAGGATTTGATAGGTATTTCTTGATATGATTAAAATTCTTTTCACATTCCTTGTTCCATGCAAAGGTCACACCTTTATGTAATGTCTTTGTAAAAGGTTGTGATATGTTTGCAAGCTGTGATATGAAGCATATGATAGATTGAACTCTCCCTTGCAATGTTCTCATTTGACTGATATTCTTGGGAGGTTGCATCTCCATGATGGCTTTAACATTTGCTAGATCAACTTCAATTCCTTTCTTTGAAATAATGTAGCCCAATAGCTTTCCAGAAGTGACACCAAAAGCACACTTCTTAGGGTTCAGCCTAAGACTAAACTTCTCCATTCTATCTAGTATCTTGCTCAAGTCATTTAGATGTTTAGATCTTGTCATAGATTTTGCTAAAGTATCATCAACATAATCCTCCATAGTTCGATGCATCATGTCATGAAAAATAGATTTCATAGCTCTTTGATATGTAGCACCAACATTCTTAAGCCCAAATGGCATGACATTCCAATAGAAGGTGCCCCATGCACATGTGAAAGCAATTTTCTCTTGATCCTCTGGAGCAATTTTGATTTGATTATATCCAAAAAAACCATCCATTAAAGGAATACATCTCAAAGCCCACAATCATGTCCACTATCATATCAATGTTAGGTAATGGAAAATCATCCTTAGGGCATGCTTTGTTTACAACTCTAAAATTTGTGCATACTCTTATAGATTTGTCTGGTTTTGAAATAGGTACAATATTAGAGATCCATTCAGCATAGTCAATAACATGGATGAATCCAGCTTTTAGTAGTTTCCCTAATTCATCTTTTACTAAGAGTGCAACATGTGGATGCATCTTTCTCAATTTATGTTTAACAGGTTTGACGTTTGGAGCTATAGATAAATGATGCATTATAAGATCAGGATCTAACCCTAGCATATCTGAATATTTCCATGCAATGTTGATCTTCTTCTCTGTTAGGAATGTTGTAAATTTTTTCTTTTCTTCTTCTGATAAGGATTGTGCTACATGAATCAACTGTGGT
This sequence comes from Chamaecyparis obtusa, assembly GCA_027943335.1. Lineage (NCBI taxonomy): Eukaryota > Viridiplantae > Streptophyta > Pinopsida > Cupressales > Cupressaceae > Chamaecyparis > Chamaecyparis obtusa. The sequence goes on from BSBK01009771.1 coordinate 76,288, forward strand.
TCTTCTGATGTTCCCAAGTTGATAGATTGAGTGGGCTCAATTAGAACTGGAGATCTGTCCTATAAATGACCCGGAAGGACATCAAATATCTCATCCTTAGGCACCTCAGAGAGGTTTTCACCTTTGAATACATATTTTATTTTTACTTTTGTAGGTTCTAAGACTTCCACAAAGTGGTTTTCACCCTCAGAACTCCTTTTCTTTTTATTCTTATTCTTATTTTTCTAACTAAGATACTTGATGTCTGACTCTGTCATGCTAATGCTCGGTTCACTGATGGAAGTCCTCATAGGTTCAACTACATTGAGATAGAAAGCAAGGGCATAGTCATTGGGAAAGGTATAAATACCTTAGCTCAGATTCGTAGAGGTTTGATCAAGAAGTTCAGGATGTTGGATAGTCAAAGTGGTGAAAGATTGGGAAATAGTGTTTACGGATATGGATCTATCATCATTGGTCCTAATCTGATGCTTGAGTTCAAAGGTGATATTACAACTTAAGATGTTCAATTTGTGAATAGGCTCAATGTCATTGTGGGAGTCCACTTCAGCCATCAGTGGATCAGACTCGTTAAGTTCATCATTTTTCTCTAGACTTATGTTGGGTTTAGGTGCATATTGGTGAATAACATCAACATGTTTCTCTGTAATAAGCTCATCTTCTTCTGGAATGGCTCCCCATTCATAGTCATTAGATTCTTCATGTATGCCTCTAGGAAATCTAAGAAAATGAGTAAAGTCAGGATGAATACCCCACGAAGGGTTACCCTCAAATTCTGATTTGAATTCATACTCATGGGAATCTATCTTAGAATAACTACCACCTTCCTCTTTGTCTGTGTGATTGCCTTCGAGATTAGCTGGTTCTTGTGGTGTAACTATCTCTTGCTCTATAGTAGGTTCTTGTGTTTCTACTACATTAATTCTTTTTATTGGATCATCTTCAGCTTCAAGGAGGTCTTTTATTTCTTTAGGAAAATGCTCATAAAGAATAAGATCTTCAGTGGTGTCTGAATCATCACTATCAGATTGTTTTGTTGTTTCTCCCTTTAGTTGATTTGTTGTGGATGGCTCAATCTATTCTAAGACATGTGGGGAGTTCTTGCTAAGATAGAAAGGCTTCTTCTTATATCCTAGACCTATTGTATTCTTGTTCACTCAGCCATGATTGTCAAGAGGTGACAGAAGACCTTTACCCTATAGTCCTAGAGGTCCTTTTCCTTTATATCCCATTTTTGTGATCAATTTGTCCCCTGGGCCATATGACTTAGAAGGGATCTTGGGTATTTTAGCATCACATTTTTTAACAACTTTAGATTCAGGTTCATCTTTGTATAGCCATGCAAGCATAGCTTCATCCTCTTCAAACTCTTGTTTATATACTTGTTCTGCAACAAAATTTCCTTTATATGCCTCAAGAGGTTCTTTAGACTCTAGTTTGGACTATTTTAGAGTTTGCCCATAGGACTTAGGTGAGATAGGGAGAGATGTCAGAGATAAGACTGGCTCTATAGTATATTCTCCCATACCATTTTCTTTGATCTTAACCTCTTTAGTAATGTCTTCCATCTGGGATGTTGAAGCAACGTCTAGCTGCTTAGTGGAAGATTCTATGTTATTAGGAACAAGTTTATCAACACTCTCTTTCAATGTATTGCAAGTTGTATATAGATCAGCTGGAATCGTCACTTCTACTCCTTCATAAAGAAATTTCAAACACTGATGATATGTAGAAGGAATAGCTTTCATTTCATGTATTCAGGGTCTCCCTAGAAGGATATTGTAAGCCAAAGGTAGATCAAGAACTTGACATATAGTATCTCTGATAACAGGACCTGTTCTGATAGGTAAGACAATTGTTCCTTTGGAAGATCTTTCTTGCTCATCATATGCTTTGATAGTTATCTTCTTTCTAGGATCAATGGCTATTTCTAAAATCCCAACTATGTAATCAAGCTGAAAGAACAAATGTTTAGACCAGCACCTCCATCTATCAACACACGTTTGACACGACAGTTTTGGATCAAGACTTCAATATGAAAAGGCTGGTTATGCGGATGACTCAAGGATTTATCATCTTCCTCTGAAAAGGAAATATACTGTTGAGATGTAAGATGACCAACCATAGTCTAGAATCTATCTAAATCAAGGTTGTCAGGAACATTAGATCCGAGCAAAGCTTTGCGTAGAATGGCTCAATGAGCTAGAGATATCCGAAGCAACTCAAACATGGAGATTTTTGCATTTGTATGTTGGAGTTGTTGGACAATACTGTATGATGTAGGCCTCGTGTCTTTAGGATTTGAAGATTTAGATGTAGCCTTCTGTTTAGAAGCAGATGAAAGATTGAAAGGCTCCTTAGGGACACTTGATGAATCTAGTATTTGTCCTTGCAAATGTGCCTGAGCTTGTGATCAAGTAACTGCATTAGCTAATTGATTTATTCTATCATTTCTTACAATAGTGATGACATTGCAACGCTCAGATAGACATGGTTCAACCATATTGATAACAACATTGTTTCCAGAGTAGGGATAATTGACTTTAGCACCCATATTAGGTTGAGAAGAAGAATCTTCTTTACCATGTTTAGGAAATGGTTATGTGAATGTTGTATGATCATTATTACTCTTATGATTGTCAATCATGATTTCTCTATTATCAATTTTGTCTTGTATGATGTGCTTCAAGCGAATGCAATTATTAGTCTTATGACCTTTATTGCGATAGAATTCACAGAAATCATTCTCTCTCCACCATTTCGATTTAGGTTCAAGATCAAAGACTTTTATCTCAAGCAAGTAGATGATTTTGTTTTCCAATAGAGTTTTCATGGCAAATTCCAAGGATTCTCCAAGAGGAGTGAATTTGCGATTAGGATCTGTAGCCCAAGGTTTATAATCAGATGACTTTTTGTTGGGCTCTATTGCTTTAGCTTCAGAAGCTTTGATGGCTTGGGTGCCAACACTAAGATTGAAAGCGGGTGCCTTGGATGGGGCATGAATATTATCAACAATGTCATCTATGACAACGCCTTTATTCTTGTTCCAATTTTTGTTCTTGTCCTTAGAACTAGATCCAGATTCATACTTGTCCTTTTGAAGTGTGATGTCTCCTTTTTTCACAAGTACTTTCTCAATTTTGATCGCATTATCTACCATCTTATCAAAAGATGTATGATTTTGCATTTGTAAAGGGTAGTTGATTTCTGGAACAAGATTATTGATGAAGATTTCTAGCTTCTCAGTTTTTGGAATGGGTCTAGCATATAGAGAAAATTTCTTCCTCCATCTCTTGAGAAATGTCAGGAATGGTTCACTTGGATATTGTTTCAAATTGTAGATGTCGATCATGGTGACCGGATGTTGAATATTGTAGGAGTATTGTTGATGGAACAATTTGATTAACTCCTCAAAATTTTTAATAGTAGGAAGCATTTTTGAGAACCAATGAATAGCTGACCCTCCTAGAGATCGAGGGAAAAGATGCATTAAGTAAGTTGGTTCATGCATGAACTCCATTGATTGAGTGCAAAATTCTCTGACATGATCTTGAGGATCAGATTTTCCATCATACTTATCATATTTAGGCATCTCCACTCTTTTAGGGAATGGTGGCATGTATAAGTCTTTATCAAATGGAAAAGGGCATAGGGCCTCCATGGAGAACTCCTTAGGTTCCTTTTCTTTTTCAAGTTTGTTAAGTTTGACTTGCATGGCATGCATTTGTTTCATCATAGCTATGATAGGAGTTTATTCCTCACGTGCAATGATATTTTCAACATTAAAGTTTGGAGGAAGTTTAGGACCTTGATGAGATAATTCTAGAAAGTATGTCTCTCTATCTTCTTTCAAGAAATGCCTCATCATCTTCTTGAAGTCATCATCATTTTGATATCAAGCAATTTCAGAAGGTGTAGGTTCTTGATCCACACCATGTTGAGAATGGGGTCCTTGAGACCCATGTTGTGTCCCTCCATGAGACATGTTAGGATTTTTTAGACTCCCTGGGATAGTTTGAGGAGGAGTTTGTTGATTACCTCCGTGAGTTGATGGAGGGGGGATGTAACCAATTTTCAATCAAAAATTGCCAAGACCGTCATCTTCGTAAAGACCAAAATTGTAGAGTTGCTCAAGAGTTGGACCCTTGTGAATAGTCAAAGGTGCGGTGTTAAGTGCTTCTCCGGATTTCTTGTGTGAGGAAGCTCTAGTTTCCACCATTAACCTTGTGTGAAGCAAGAAAGCAAGATGAAGACAACTGAAGAATGATCTGATTCAAGAGGATCAAATGACACAACCTTGTTAAGATTGAATTGATTGAAGATTTGATCGGACGTAAATGAAGAATATTGTGCCATAGTAGTGTGGGTAGACGCCCAACAGATGGTGGGCACGAGCTCACAACACTTAGCCATTTAGTAAGAAGATTGAATCTGAAGATAATTTTGACAAGGTTTTGACACAAGATGAAAAAGACTCAAATCGATAAATCAGAAGGAAAAATCAAACTCAAAAGACCACTTTAGGAAAATGATTGGATTTGTTCTAGTTTCTGCTCTATTCCTAACACAGTGACTGTTTTGACAGAATCTAGAAATAGGCTATAAAAATTGGATTTCTGACAAATTTGACCAATCTCTAACAACTTTTTAAAAATTACCAAATGAGTTTCTGAAAGCTCATACGACACTGGGTATGCTATCAAACGATAATTGCAAGACTCGTACAACAATTGTTGCCAGGGATAATGTTTCTTTTGATTTTTGGTGGAAACACTTGTATGACAATATACTAGATACCGTATGACAATACAAGGGTTGTGAAATGACCTTTGCTAAAAACTCATACGATAATCTAAGACTGTGGGATGACTTTTGACTCTAGAGAGGAATTTTACTTCAGATTTTGCAAGTTTTGGGTTTTCAGTTTCAAATTGTTGGAAAAGTTTTATGTCCAGTGTTCAAGATCTGTGTAATAGTCTGTTTCAAATAACCAAGCAGATATCAAGCACGCAAAACAACAAGCAAGGGAAACAATCAATCATCTGAAAACAATGAACAAGGGAAAAAGCAACCTTGCGCATGAACAAGCAATAGTGACTTATCATGCTAATCCCTAGAAATACTAACTGTGTATGTTCTCAAAATTTTTTCAATAACTCACATATTCCTATAAAATGAAAAATTTGGCCTCACTAGGGTTTGTAGAAATGGTCTGACTCTGCAACTTTTGTGATCTCAAGAGGGCGAACTCCAGTCCAAGTGCACTGGGGTTTTGGCACAGTCTGAGAATTTAATCAATCAGGAGCTACTAGGGAGATCTGATAGCCCAACAAGAGACCACACCTATAAAGATTTCCTCCACAAGGACATTTATATAGCGGTTGCTGCTACCATGGTGAAAATGGCTATTACCGCTTGAGGTTCTGTCCACATGGTTGACCCAATTAAGGGAATGTCCACTATGGTTAACCCTCTCTAAAAGTGACTCACAAAAGATACCACATGGAGACTGGTTTTAGATTCAAGGATTTGAGTTTCTGATACTACCCAAAAAGGGAGTAGAGCATAGTCCTCTAGCCTTTTCACTTTTAACCAAAACAAAGTAGACAGATTAATTCGACACGCTAAGACCAAGATTATCTCACAAAGATCTATGACGTCAACCGCTTATGATCTATCAACCCCTCTGGAGAGAGAATGTCTCAATCAAAAGTTGAAGACACACAAATCTAGTAGAACATGAGACGCTCTCAGTAACCTCCCTACCTACAAGGGGATCCTTCATCAAGAAGATCTTCGCATGCGTGAACAAGAAAAAGAAGCCCACTCTCTCAAGATCATCCACAAATAGTGTTCATAGGGCCTATTTACTATGTGTAACAGATATGCCTAAAGAAAATCTATGTTCACTTTATAGCCCAAAATGAGGTCTGTGATACGAAAGGAAGCAAAGTCACACAAGCTTGACACATGAGAGTTCGTTTTATGTCCAAATCAAAGTGTTATCAAATCGTAGTAGAATACTTGAATTCCTCACAATGCGCTTAGTAGATATTACCTATTTTAGCAATTTAGTTGTGCTTTTTCCAATCAAATTCAACAAGTATCAGTCAAAAATAAAAGATTTCAATTGTGAGGGTTAGTTGTTAGTCCAAATCTGAAAAACTGCCAAAATTTTTGAAATGACAATCAAATCCTGGAGTCAAAACTCGTATGACAGTGGGTTACCTTCTAGATGACAGTCGAGAAACTTGTACGACAGTGGGTGTCCCACCAAACAATAATCAAGCTCTCAAACGATAATGTATAGCTTCTGATACAAGCCTCGATAGAATCAATTGTCGTACGATAGTGGGGTCTTCCTGGTACGACTTTTTGACAAAATTCATACGAAAAATGTACGGACAGAGAATGAAATCATAGAATGGACCAAAAAATGATAGAAAAATAGATAGAAAAGAATTAGAAGGAATGGAAACCCGTTTCAGGGCCCCACAGTGGGCACCAAAAATGTGTGTGAATTTTGTACCTAGTTGTAGACACAACACTTCAGTAAAACATTAGAGTTTAGCAGAAATCAAAATCTGACAAATAATTGAAACTAAGCTAACCAGGCGATTTACTACCTTCTAGTAGGTGCGAGTATGATGTTCTCATATTGGAATCAAGATCAGTGATAATGCGACACCTAAACGAAGGATTTGAATGCAAAATACGAAAGACTATATGAATGCAGATTAATCTAGATTTTTGTATTTTCTGTGCAATAATATGAGAAACTGTATGAATCTAGGCTATATGAATGAAATTGAGATTGAATGCAGATTTAATCTAAGAATGCTATGAATGAATATGAAAATCTATGATATGAAACTATGCAAAACTATGATCAACTATGAAAGACCTCACAAATCGCCTGTCGCAAGTGCTTAATCCTTCAATTGCCAATTCGCTAGAGTAATTGTGCAAATTCGAGTGTTGATAATTATGAAGAGTTGAGCCTTGATTTTATAGAAATCCAGGGCTTTGAGGATGTAGGAGAAAAGCCATAAATCACTCTTGATAAACTCAGGTTGATTTTTGAGTTATCAAGAAATCAGAGATAATTAACTCATAAAATCATGCAAAAGCAGTGTTTAACTCAAAATAGTGTTTAGATTGAATTTCAACTCATCATCAGATATTGAGTTTCAATTTTAAAATTGATTGTTAATTTCTAGTTGACTACTTTTTTGACTGTGCATGTGTTAATTATAAATTAATTTAAAAATAAAGTGATTTATTCTCAACTTAACTATTTTTTGAAATAAAACAATTGATTTTTGGGTTAATCAATTAGTAAATCAAACTTTATTCTAAAACTATATTATTAAAAATTGACAACTGACTTTAATTAATTAAATAAGAATTTAATCAATTAGTCATGAGATTTTAGATTTATTGTCAAAATTAAATAATACAATTTAGGAATAATTTAATTAAATCCAATTAAATAATTAAGTGACAGTATTAAATCTAATTAATTAAATATTCAGAATATTCAATTAATCAAATTTTAGGATAAATAAGATTTATCGCCAAATAATTATGAAATTAAAGATAATTAGGATAAATATGAATATTGCCAAGAATATTCCCTGATGCAGAATTTAGGATAAAATCAATTTAGGATTCGATAATGTGCATATGTGCCTTAGGTTAGGACTTTGATGTCGATTTCGTTCGAATTGAAGATGTAGAAGGTTAATGAACTTATAGCCCATTTTTGGGGTATTACATTAACAATTAAAATAACTTCAAGAACAAACAAAAAAAAAAGAGAAATCAATCATTTGAACTCATATGTGACAAAATAATCTCTTACACTATTTGATACTGTCCCAAAAAACCATGAGAACTTGTTATGGGGCCTTGAGAAAGTTACAATAGTGTGTTTTTTGGTTGTTGGTAATGAAATTTAGCTCAAAAGAATGGGTACAAGTTATGTTTAGTCAAAACTCGTTCAGGTTCTATTGAGTTAAATGCCCAATGTTCATATTGGTGTTAAATGCAACAAGTTCATAGTCTTACAAAACCTGTACACATTTTAGTTATATAAAAAAAAAGTTATTTCTCCCTAAGACAAATCCTAAATAACAAACTATGATTTACACAAGGAGAGAAAATGAAGGTAGGGGAGAGGGGAGGGAGATGAGGTAGATAAATAGAATGAGTTGTGTGTGTGTGTGTGTGTGTGTGTGTGTGAGAGAGAGAGAGAGAGAGAGAGAGAGAGAGAGAGAGAGAGAGAGAGAGAGAGAGGTAATTATAGGGGGACATGTGAAAGAGAGAGTGAGACACATGCAAATATAGACACATACACATACACATATCCATAGACACACACACACACATATTATATATGTAACTATATACATATGTGTAGTGTATATCAATTTTACATACATATATTTTTTAATTTACAAAACTCGATCAAGTTTTGTAGAACTAAAAATATATACAAAGTTCTCGATCTATCCACAATGTTTTTAATTATACAAAGTCCGGTCGGGTTTTTAGTATTTAAAAACTTGATCAGGTTTTGTAGAACTAGAAACACATAGCTATAGCTTTACAAAACCTGATAATATTTTTAATAGATTAAAATTTGATCTAATTTTTTAATAGTTAAAAACTCAATTGCATTATGCTTAGGTAATAGACTTATATAACAACCCTAAGGCTTGGGTTCTCTCTGTTTTCATGTGTTTTGTTCTTTGAGGCTGATTTATCAACTTCCTCATCATTAGGTTTACACATCATCACTTGATTTTTTGTGAAATTACCACTATAGTTTCCGACATCTTTTGAGGTTTATAACCATATAATTATTTCTATTTTTGGACAACATTAGCATATTAAAGTTTAATTTTCTTTACCAATGTCCCCATAGTTCTCAAAGACATGTGTACCATTTTCTTAATAAATGTTGATGTACTTGGGTGGCTGCAAGAAGTTGAGTCCCACTTTTGGGCAAAAAGTGGAAGTGTTTTCCCTTTTTTTCAAATTTCCTGTCAATTGATGTCTAAATTTGAGACACTTAGAGATTGAATCTCAAAACAATTTAGTAATAGAAAATGTAGCTCTCAGAGTCTACTTTTCAAATATGTAATTTATTTAAATACCCACATGGTATAAATTTCTTTTTAGTAGGAATGTTTAAAAACCATGTTTTCAAAATGCCTATTTCAGGACCATACCATAGTCATGTATGGACACCATATTTTGATGTAAATAAATGAATTTTTGTAAATCCTTCTGGGGAAATATACCTAAGACACCAAATATTGGTCAACATATTTTTCCTTATTTTTTTATTGAATACATTTATTTTTATTAATTTTTAATTGACTATAAAATACATTTTCAAAACCTCTAGTGTACGGACACCATAATTTGATGAGAATTTCATATTTTTTCAAAAAAAATAAAATTTTATCTTCAAAAGAATTTTATCTAGATTGGTCTCATATAATTTATTTTCCAAGAAACCTAAAAACAAAAAAGTTATTAATGTTTTAGTGAACCTCGCTATTTTACATTTAGGTACCACTTTTAACTAATAAATAATGCAAAAATAGTACAAATAATCACATCACTATAAAATTTACATTTTTGAAATCAGGAGAGTGAGAACTCTAATGGATTTTTTTTTCGTAAAATGATACGATCAGGAAGGCTCTCAAAAAATTATGGAAGGGCAAAAATCTGGCATTCCTGTGCCTTAACCAAATTTTTGGAGGTCAAGGCATAGGCTTGGTTCTACCAAGCCTAAACCAAACCAAATTTGAAATGAAATTCGAGGTGGATGTGTGCTTCCCACTCATGTCTTAAGAAACGGGCACCCGTTTAAAAAAAATAAAAATTCAAAGTGTTAAAATGCAATTTTTTTTAAAATAAAAAATAATATATATATATATATAGAAACGGGCACCCATTTTTTGAATTTAGGATCGGGTGCTCGAACCTAAAACGGGTGCCCATTTTTTGAAAACGAGCGCCCGTTTCGAGCTACATCTCTCATTTCTAAAAGACTTCCACGGAATTGTCCCCCAACTCCAAACTCTTACCCACTTATCCAGATTTAAAAACAAAATTACATATTGTTGTTCTACACTTGATCGTATATAGTTAAACAAGAAAGTATTTTTTATTATTTTGATGCAAGTTATGTGTGGCGCATGAACAAATACCTAATTTTCAGGATGCGTCCACTTCAAAAAAATCATAAAAAAAAATACTCTAGAAAATTACAAAAAATTACACAACTTCTAACTCTCACTCTTACCTATCTTTCTACCAAAGAGTTTTTTGAAATACTAAATCTAACTATATCTATTTTTTATGCACGCGCTAGACACTATGTTATGTTTTTCTAGAAAAAATCAAGAATAATTTTCCACGCGCAAGGGATTTGACCCTCTTAATTTTATCCATTTTTTAATTTTTTTTAGTAGTTTAGAAACTAGATTCAAAGTACTAAAATTCTTATTATTTGCACATTTTCTAATTTTGAGTGCATAACTCTCAAATTTCTCTTCCAAGCTCAAGTTTACCGGATTTTAGAAAAAAAGTAGCCACTTATACACCATTTTTCGCACACCATCTTGATACACTTACCCATATGTACTATGTAATAATGGTTATGGTGCTTGATTGTCTACCATTTAGGGATAAAATTGTTATCTTGTGGTGTATACTTAGTTATTTCTTCTAAATTCTTCAATCTAACTGGACCGTCCCCAAAATAATCTATCATTTTTGCACACTCCATATAATACTCCCTAGTATTACCTAAAACCACAATTGTTTTCTTTTTGAAGTATTGGCTCGGCATAAAGGGAAGAGATGAGAAGAGGATAAAGATTACCAGATTGCATTGTAGAAGGTACCAAATCACATAAACCCATTGTTCCCATTGCGTCTACATTTTGTTCCAAACCAGAGACCCACTTATCCACACTAAATGAATGCAGGGTAGATGATGCTCTCGCCTTTGAAACAAGACAGATAAAATTTTAGTCTTCTAGGAGAGAGGAGCTTGAAAAGCTGTGGAAATATTAGTGAATATCTCAATTACCATAATTACCTTATTCTACTAAGAAGGTCCAAGGGAAGTCATTCCATTTCATTTGCTTTGGAACTGATTCTCTCTTCTCTTATTTATTTTCCCACCACCATGATTGTTAGTTTTGGTCCATTTACTTCCCTTTTGCATAAATACCGTATGTTATATTTGGTGTATCTTCTTGCTAACAATTTTATAGGTTGTCTTACATATACAACTACTAATGTATTTAGTTTTTATATGTTTTAATATCAGTGAAATTGAAATTATAAATTACTAGATGAATGCTCTTCCCTTTAGCTTAGACCTAGCAACCCTCTTCTTTTTGGTAGGCCAAAATTTACAATAGAATATATATGTTAAGGATCTTGACCCTTATTTTAAGCTAAATCCTTCAAGGTGTTATTCAAATTATTATTGGATAGGTGATGTTGATGATCATAAATCTTGTTATAAATTTAGAATAGTATTCCGTGTTGTTTTGTCTCTTCAAGCATTAAGGAGAAATCAACTATTTTCTTATCATGTATTGAAATTGTGTAGTTCTATGTGCGAAGTTTTTTGGCTAGTGAATTCTTAAAAATATGGGATAAAAATAAGAAGGGCCAACTTTAATTAAATATGTAGATCAAATGTATAAGACTTGTTATATATATTGTTGCATATTTGGAAGACAAGGTGTAAGACTGTCTTTGATAATCACAATGATCATCAAGAATTTGTGTTTCAAAGGCTTTAATCAAAAAAAATTTATTATCTTACATAGACTCTATTCTCTCAACTGTACATCGACGCTTAAAAAATAATTGAAGTTGGAATTTCCAATTCAAAGAATTAAGAATCAAATCACATAGCTTCTTGGTAAAAAGGTTACCATGGGGTAAAAATTACTAGCTCTACTACATGACTGATGATGGTGTTGGACAAAATGGACTGTTGTTTTGTTTTAGTGTGATTGTCATCTTGTTGCTCATCAAAGGATAAGAAAAATTGTTGTTGTTGCTTGTAATTGTCATAAAAAGGACCTCAATTTTGTCATTGGTTAATGGCCCATATTAAATAGTTGTTTTATTATACTTTGTAATTGACTCTTCTGTTATTAATTTGTTTACTCTTGCAATATTAAACTGTAATTATAATTATATTTGTATTCAATAATTTTTTTAAAAAGGTGTCAATCAAAGTTCAATCAAATTGGCAAATAATCCATCATCGTATAAGATCGAAGCATATTAAAATTCAACAAAAAATATTCAATCTCAAATGTAGTACAATAATATCATGGTTGATAACTAAATTTTCTTATCTGTAAAGAATCGTAGTTTGTTGTCAATAAGCTTTGAATTCACTATCTATCAACTTACAGTTTGTTACCAATAATTTGTGATTTCTATCAAACTCTTTACTAGTTTGATAGAAAAATTGTTAGAGTTCCTTCTATCAATATGTAAATACTTCTATTCACTGGTTCTATTCTTATTTCATTATTGTTTACCTTGCCTTTAAAATATAGGATGGATCATCTTTCATATATTCAAAAGCATTTTTTTTAAACAATGATAAAGGCATTTAAGAGGGAAGATGTCAACCAGAAAAATAAATGTAATTTCAACTTCATTAAAATTAAATCCTATAAAAATCAAATAAATTTATAGACGTTTGTGTAAAGCAGTCCACAAAATTATTAGTAAAAAAGTCACTATGCAAAGAAAAAGTAAATGGAGCATAGATTCCAATAATGGTGGTGGGAGAATAAAGTGGAGAAGAGAATGAAAAGTTTAGCAGAAGAAATGGAATGACTTCTTTGAATCTTTTTTAAAGATTAAAAATCAAATTAATAGAAAATTGAATTTTATAAAAAAATCATGTTATAAATAAAGAATTCATGATTGCATATCATGTTCAAAATGTGCAACACACTTTTAACATAATCATCCCATTATCTCCCTTCCTATTCATTATTATGGTGGAAGCTCTTGGCAGGAAGTTGGGTAGTCTTCAGAATCAAGGAATTCTTAAAGGTATGGAAATCGCCTCCTAGTTAGACCGACAACACATCAAAAATTTGTTGATGATACACATCCTAGAGTTTACCCTTGAATTATGTGAAAGCCTCATGTCAAGTTGCAGATAGAGACAAATATCAGATATTATTTTTCTTTGTTAAAAATAGGATTCAACAAAAAATATTGAATACTCTGGGATTTAAGGAAGGCAAGCTCCCTTGTACATATTTAGGCATTTTGATTGACAAAACATTAAGATCTACATCAACCTGGAAACCTATTGGAGAGAAAGTAGACATGAGAATGGAGTCGTGGAAAGCCAAATGGCTCTCTTGGGTAGGGAGGATCATCATGTTGAAAGAAACCCTTGTAGCTATCCCAATCTATCTTATGTCCTACATTTCATTACCAACAAGAAGCTATTTTGACCTAGTGAAGAAAATGAGGAAATTCTTTTGGCAAAGTACAAACACAAAAAATAAGTTTATCCTAGATGCTTGGGGATAAGATATGCAACCCAATTGAATTTGGGGGGGACGAGCATTAAGAATCAGTTACATCAAAATCAAGCTTTAGGGGCCAAATTGTTTTGGAAAATTCATCATGAACCACACCTCAAATGGGCGAGGAAACTAAGAGGGAAATATCTCTCCAACATTAATGAGGAGGAGGCCTTAAGAGTTACGAAATACCCTAGGGGTTCTCAGATTTGGAATTTCATTTCCAAGTCTAGCAGCATAATACTAGATCATACCACTCAGAATATAAAGGATGACAAAAGAGCATTATTTTGGACTGATTCTTGGGGAGGATATCCTATTATAGGCCAATTGATGGACTCATCTAGAATCAGTAGAGTTTGTTCAGAAAAATGGGGACTTTTTGTCAAAGATTACATCACAGCTCCTAAGATTAATTCGGAAGGTAAGTGATAATGTAAGCAATTTGAGTATCTAGGCCTCCCTCATAGGGAACTTGGGGATCTTACATTAATATTGAAGGATAGATTATTTATACTCAAATAGGGCAGGGATGATATCAAATGGAATGGATCCAAATTTGGCTTATACAGTGTGAAGGAAGGATACAAGATAGCTTCTAAACAACATAATCAAATGAAAACAAAATTGCCAGCTCAACTTTGCTGGAGTAAAGTGTGTCTTCCAAAGGCAGGTATTTTTACATGGGCAACTTTACATGGGATAATTTTGACTTCAGATTGGTTCAAAAAGTTTGGCTATCAAGGCCCATCTATCTGCACTTTATGCAAAAGTAATGAGGAGGACACAAACCATATTTTACTTGCTCATTCTCTTTAGAATGTTGGCAATGGATGTGTTCAAAACTCAGATGGATCTTAGCATTATCAAATGACATCCTATCCTTATTCAAATCGTGTCTCATATTGTCCAAAGAGAGTCTATGTGAAAACCTCTAGGTCATCCAATTCTGATTTGGGAATTGAGGAAAGAAAGAAATAAAAGAATATTCCAAGGAAAAAGCATGGAGAAAGCTTCGATTCTAAACAAAATAGAAGCTCAACAATAGTTGAAATAATGAAATCTCAAATTCTAGCTAAGAATCCTTTTCCAAAGATTTACACCAATTGGGATGACATTATGCTGAAAACCTGGTATGGTCTCAAAGCTCCTCTAGTCATTGGAAGAGGTGGTCATACTAGCATAAAAAATAGACAAAATTGCAAATGGAATCCTCCCCCCATAGGTTGGTACAAACTAAACTTTGATGGAGCTTCCAGAGGGAATCCTAGTCCCTTGGGAGTTGGTTGTGTGATTCATTCCACCAAGGGTAGGATTTTAGCTAGATTGTCTATACCTTTGGAAAATGATACGTATATTATGGAAAAATTCAAAGCCCTATTAGTAGGATTATGCTTATGCTCATAATTGAATTTGGCTAAGATAGAGATTGAATGAGATTCCATGATAGTGGTGAATGCTATTAGATCCAAGGCTACACCAAACTAGAGGCTACACTCTATTTTTGAGGTGATCTTATCATTGATTAACAAATTCGAGTGGACTACAATTAATCATATATACAAAGAAGGAAACTACTTGGCAGATGAATTAGCGAAACAAGGTGCACATGACATATATAATAAAAAGATAATATCAGAATAGGAAGTAGCCAATATAATAATTTAATGCAGGGAGATCATATATATTAATTTCTACCTTGTCAAGAGTAGATGTTGGTAGTTGGCACATATACTAAGTAGATAATATCAATATAGGAAGTTGTCAATACAAGAATTTTATGTAGGGAGACCATATATGAGGTAGATGCAGGCACACCAGAAGATGAGGTTGTCGATGAGGAAGTGGATGTAGAGTTAGAAGGTGCGGCAGAGGAGAATGTTGATGTTGTAGAGAAGGATGAGGAAGAGGGAGAGGACGTCCCAACAAAGGATGTTGAAGATGATGAAGGCTCGTCATCTCAGTTGGACTGGCCAATATAGATAATGCTTAGCCACCATGCCTTTTACTTTGTATAGATTTAGTGTGTTCTAGGTGCTGCATAGATACAGATAGTGTAAGTCTAGAGCTAAGAAGATGATCCATTTTTGTTTTTTATGATCTTCCCATTTAAGCTTCCTTATTTTAAGATTTATACTTTGAACTTCATGTAGTTTTTAAACTTATACTAATTCAAATCTTTTGGCTCTAACCCCTTATTTATCAATAAATAAATAAAAAATCATCCCATCACACACACAACAACAATAATTCAAAAGGAAATAAATAGGTATGATAGAGAGAACCTTTCAAAGTTGTGATTTAAAATTTCATCAAAAAAATATGGTGACCTTTTAACCACTTATGATCTTTTTATTTAATTTAAATTTTTATTATATCTTTTTGTAACATTTTAGTTGAATTTGAATTTGAATTTTCAAATAGTTTTAATCCAATACTTAGTTTTTATATTTTTAATTTGAAGTCAAAAATTGAAATATTTTGTATATATTGAAATAATACAATAAAAAATTTACAAATCAAATAGCAACCAACAAATTACCTAATAAACAACATTTACAAATTCGTTACAAAACAACCCATAACAGACTTAAAAGATCACCTGCTCTTTTAAAAAAATAAAATAAAATTTTACCACCTTGAGTGGAGAACATCTCCAAAATGTCTTCAATGTTAACCTCCACCAGAAGAAGCATGTTCGAGATTATCATTTCTTCCATTAAATTGATGGGTAAGTACTAAGTACGAGGCTACTGAAATTAATGTTCTGTTTCAAGCCAGCTAATGCATCCAACATTTCATTTTTGATTATTAATGTGAATGGCAAAAGAAAAAGGAAATGACACATCACGGCCTGCATTTCCAACAAATCTGGAATATTAGGTTTTGTTCTCACTGCAGCCCGTCAATTTCATTAAGAAAATGATCATTAATGATTGCCCATGCATTCTGCATGTTTTGGATTTTGATTAGCAAGAGTATTTTTTAGTTCAAAGTTAAAAGATTCTTTGCATGATTATTATTTTTCATTATGTAAAAATCATATGGCAAAGCTTTTGTATTAATAGTTAATCTTCAGACCCACTTTTTGGAACTGCAATTAATTAGTCCATTAGAAAGGAGGTAGAAAAATTCAATATTGTTACAATCTAGTTAATTTTGAGACTTGTACTTTTTAGAAGTGCAATAAATGAGTTTTTTGGAAGATCAACGTTGGTAATAATAGTTAATCTTAGCATTTGTAATTTTTGAAATGTTACGAGGGAGCCACTAAAAAATTAGGTAGGAAAATTTAATATGTAATAAAAGCTATTTTATCATTTAAAATGTAATAAATAAGTTTATAAGAAAATTAAGAGAAAATGTATATAATTTTAATTGTCAATGTTTTTGGATTGGATTGTGTATATAATTTTTGTATCAAGGTTTTAGATCACATTCTATAATTTAATCTGGATTTGATTGTGTCTATAATTTTTGCATCAACATTTCAGATCACACTGATTGGAAATGTTGATGCAAAAATTACACACAATTGAATCCATAAGCATTCTCTTTCATTCTAATGATGAATCACAATGTGTGATCTGAAACATTGATGCAAAAATTATTTACACAATCCAATCCAAAAACATTGGCAATTAAAATTTCATGGGTGGATTGTGGAAATATAATGACATTAATTACATTAATCTAGATTTAGGGTGTAGCTTTGTGAGCAATGTTTTTTATCAACTATTTGGATCATTCTCCATGATCCATCATCCAAATGAGTAAGCAAGGAAATAGAAATGAGAATAGTAGTTGTTACTATTCTCATCTCTTTTCTTGATTATTCATCTTGAAGATAGATCATAGAGAATGATTGAAAATGTTAAAGAAAACATTGTTCATACTACTATTTTTATTTCCCTTTACTTGCTTTACTCATAGTGATGATAGATCATGAAAAATGATTCAAAACATTGATAGAAAAATTACTCGCACTACCATTCTTATTTCTCTTTTCCTCCTTACTCATGGTAATGATAGATAGTGGAGAATACTCCTAAACATTGAAAAAAAATTGTTCAGAGAGTAAACCAGAAGCTTTCTAGACATATTAATGAATTGTTAACGTAAGGTACTTATATGAGGGACCACATTTGAAGGCAATGACTATGCAGCCACGAAAAATTGTGAACCATACGAAGCGGAAATACTTAGTTTTATTTTCAAAAGTTTGTAAAAAGCTATATAAACAAACTAGATTTAGTGGTTGGATAGCCACTACAGGCCAACCATGCAAATAAAAAAGTATATGCCCCACCAAACAAAACAAAGGAATGAGATTCTGGAAGTTTCAAAGCAAAGCCGGAAATGGAATGGTAATTACTAGCACTTGCACCCAAAGGAGGTGCAAGGATATGCCGATAGGTGTTTGGTTTGAAAGCATGAATGAAGCTTTACATAGTAAAAGGAAGTGTCAATAATAACTTCCTAGGGAATATACACCCTCTCATGATCACAAAAATGAGAGGAGACTAAGCCTTTTGTGTAATGACTATCAGGCACGATTTTGGGCTTGTTTGTTGATTAAGGAGAACCTGTATAGCTATTACTCGTGGAATTCAAGGATTTTGAGCAATGATATTACATTATTTAACAAAAAGATTTTAGTAATTGATTGTATTGCAAATTTTTGTTCTTTGTTCTTCACATAATGTCGAACCCACCCTAAATACAAAACTGAAACAACTTAAATACAAATTAGTTTTTATCATAATTTGCAATAACCCACCCTAAATTATAAAAAAATATGGCCAAAATTGATATTATGTATTATAATTTAATATCAATTTAGCAAACTTGAATGCCATCATAGATATTTTTTGATCAATATTAAGAGACTCAATTCAAGAAATAAATCAAAAAAACATATATACATACATACGTGCATGCATATACACAGATGCATATGTAAATACATTTACAATACATACGTGCATATGTAAATACATTTACACTACATGTATATGAAAATGCATTTACAAAACATTCATACATACATACATATAACTGTGTGTGTGCATGCATACACACACACATACATGGATACATATATTACCAGAAATGATACATCCATGCATAATAACATACATTTATATTACTGAATTCACTTGAAGTAACAACTTTTCCAGTTACGAGCCATATTGGAATTGAGTACATATTGAAGTTACCTTTGGAATTGGGCATGATTTGGTTTTTACTGGTCAGCATTGTGTGGAAGCTGTGTAGGGCATAGCCAAGGAATTCAGGGTTGGCTGTGACAATTCCAACCCAATTCCAGATCTATTCCAACAAAAAAAAATTAAACATTTGACCAACAAAATCCTAAATGGCCATCCCCAAATAGTACATATCAGAGATTATTACACATTTCATGTTTATACATACATAAATACATATATATACATCACACCAAGAAAGAACTCGATTGTTTGGCAAACCCATACCTTCAAATAGTGCTCAAACCATAAACTTAAGTTAAAAACTTAAAATCAGATGTTCTTTCAAGGCAACGGCTATCCAGCCATATCATTCGATATGGTTGGATGCCCATCCCCCAGTACCTGTGACGTGCAATGTCAAATCAAAGTAGATGCATATGTCTGGCGCAATGGGAAAATAGTTCAAAAGCTTTTAAAAGGTTATAAAAAAAATTGTATAGCCCATTCAAAATGATTCTGGTCCGTAATAAGGCAATACAATATTTAACTTGTGTTATGTTAAATTAAAATTATTGTATAATATATATTAGTTTATATATATGTATATATAATATTATTGTAATATATTTTTTATTAATATAATTATATAATTTTTAAAAATATAAATTTATAAACAAATAATAGCTTATAATCTAATAAACCAAACAATTCAGAATTTAAATATCTTTATTTTATTCAATCAATGTTAAAAATTATTTAGTCTTAGAATTAAATATAACTATAAAACGAGTTCTTTATAGTGAGTACATTTATTTAAAAACATTTTAATAATTTCAATGTAGGTTTGGTCGATCAAGGAAATGACAAATGACACAAGTAATAAATGGTAATTTATTAAATATTAATTATTTTTATTAAGTTTATAAATTCATTTATGGTATCTTAACCAAACAATAACAATAACAAACATAATGAAAATTATGAAATGAAATTCAATGTTCTAAGTTCTTTAATTTGAAAACATTTCACTACAACATTTGGGGTCGAATTTCGACACCAATTTGCGATGCCACTACAATTTGTGTTTGTTTTTTGTTTTTTTTTTGCAAGTGCCCCCGACGGTGTCGTAATAGCGATGATGACGTCGTAATTGCGACACCCATTTGGTTATAAACAAAAAAAAAGTGTCATTTGTAATTTTTGTGAATTCGAAGAGCTGTCGCGAAGACGACACTGCACTTTTGTGTGGCGCAAAGAGGGAATTTGAGTTTGGCGTGCGCAAAGAGGCCGACACCGTGTGGGAAGAGGGCACTGGCACTTGAGGTAGGCATTCGAGCTTTATCTTCTCATTAACTCAATTTCATTTTGATGACATTTGTTGATTTAATGGCACAATATGAATGTTAATAGTGGCATTGTTTACATCTTAGCATTTGGAATGCTTGATGACCCGCAAACTTTGAGAGCTAGGACATCATTGCTATTACCTTCAAGGCATTGTGTGAAGTGTTTGATCTCTCTTTATTTGTTTTGTTGTTGATATTTACTATGTGGTACTCCCTATTTATGATCATTTCATGAGGAAATGTCTTGGTGGCTCGCGGGCTGCAAGCTAGGGCATCATACATTGTTTATGAGCTCACTGTTTAATATTGGCATTATTTACATCTTTTCATTTGGAATGCTTGATGACCCACGAGGTTTGAGAGCTAGGGCATCATTGCTATTACCTTCAAGGCATTGTGTGAAGTGTTTGATCTCTCTTTATTTATTTTGTTGTTGATATTCACTATGTGGTACTCCCCGTTTATGATCATTTCATGAAGAAATGTCTTGATCGCTCGCGGGCTACAAGCTAGGGCATCATACATTGTTCATGAGCTCACTGTTTAATACTGGCATTGTTTACATCTTTTCATTTGGAATGCTTGATGACCTGCGAGCTTTGAGAGCTAGGGCATCATTTCTATTAACTTCAAGGCATTGTGTGAAGTGTTTGATCTCTCTTTATTTGTTTTGTTGTTGATATTCACTATGTGGTACTCCCTGTTTATGATCATTTCATGAGAAAATGTCTTGATGGCTCGCAGGCTGCAAGCTAGGGCATCATACATTGTTCATGCGCTCATTGTTTAATACTGGCATTGTTCATGAGCCCACTGTTTAATATCTGGCATCATGCAAACATACATTAATACACTTATTGTTTTGAATTTGAGCTCGGGCATCATGCAATGTTATTGCTATCATTGCATGCTTGTTTCTATTGTGCACCATATATTGTTTTATACACTGTTTATTTCATTGAGACCGTGAGCTTGGCATTTGTAATGTATTTTCTGTTATTGGATCAATGCTACCATATTTTTGAGTATGTGTATAGATTGACTATGCACATGCATAATTGTAGATGAGGATTAGTAATAGGGTGTCAAGGATTGCTTAGATCCTTTGGATCTAACCCCATCTTTTCCTTCCTTGTAGATTTTGGATCATACAAGAGCATACTGGATTGAACCTTGAGTCAACACTTCACTACTTCAGGCAATGTCTGGTACCTTCATTATTTATGTTCATCCACTTATGTATGTTTGCATTCATTCATATTCTTCTAAAAGTTGGCTATTAGTGACCATATAGGACCATTCTTGATGTTTTTGGGTCATTTGATGAAAAGATGTAAATAGGGACATCAGTAAAAAAATAGGGATATCTTAATAGGGATATATTAAGATTAATATCGTAAGTAAAAATATTACACAGTGGCATTCAGATTAAGTACAATATGAATTCACATGCCTTTAATTATGATACACTTTTGAAATTATCACTCATTGGTCATTTGACAATTCAAGATATAAGTATTAGAATATAAACTATTATAAAGGGAAGAAACACATATGTATCATCATTTAATACAAAATATAAAAGTAGCCCATAGACACACAGTTGCTATTATAACAACCATCCTCTAATCCCATGGTGTACTAGTCTCAAGGTAAGAACAATTTACTTAAGTCATCATATAAGTATCATCCTAAAGTTTAAATAGACATTGACTATGGATATACAAAACTAAGCCATAATAAATTACAGAGTTTCACTGCAATTTTTATGTCCACTTACAATCATCCTACTACTTACACTGCAATTTCTATGTCCACTTACAATAATAAATATATCACTCCTCCTATTATATAGGCATCCTTCTCATTAAGTGTTGCCATTAAAATATATCACTCCTCCTATTATATAATGTATATGCATACTTGTTTAAAATGCCATACTTGTTGCTCTTGAATATTATTACCATTTCACTCAAATTTACATGACATTATTTAAGCCAAGCCCAAAATGTATACATACATGTAAGTATAGGAGAAGCTAGATTCTGCAACTATTGAAAAAAAAAAAAACAACTATACCAATACCAGCTTACAAGAAACTATACTTGTGCTTATCATACCATACCTCAGCATCATAATGTTTATCATTTTCAAGCTTCAGCGAGGCTTCATACCACACATTGTCTGCAGATTTGTACGCAACACCGATTTAGGCTAGAGGTAAACTACATATGTCATGTAAACAACATGGTTGAATGTAATATCTTTTACATGTTTTCAAGAGATTTCCCACCAATACAAGTGTAAATAATGCATTGAATGTAATCTATGAACACTGTGTGGTATGAAGTCTCGCTGAAGCTTGAAATATATCACTCCTCATGTTATTGTCAAAATTAAATTCAAATATTTCTCAAAACATATATTCTTGTAGAATTAAGATATCCTTATCTCAATAATAAAACAACCTTGCATAATAGCTTTTGAATCACATTAACACACACCCATGTTCTGTAGCATAGTTCATTTTAGAAGTTTATGGCTTGACTATGCACATGCATAATTGTAGATGAGGATCAGTCATAGGGTGTCAGGCATTGCTTAGATCCTTTGGATCTAACCCCATCTTTTCCTTCCTTGCAAGTTTTGGATCATACAAGAGCATACTAGATTGAACCTCGGGTCAATACTTCATTACATCAGGCAATGTTTGGTACCTTCATTATTTATGTTCATCCACTTATGTATGTTTGCATTTATTCATATACTTCTCAAAGTTGTCTATTAGCGACCATATATGACGATTGATCTTGATATTTTCAGGTCATTTGATGAAAAGATGTAAAAGTTTCTTAAAAGTTAATATTTTTTATTTCAATTTTTAAAATCATAAAATGAATAAAATTTAAAGATAACAAATTAAGATAATATTTGTCTTCACTTAAAAAAAATATAAAGCTCATAAAACATGGTAAAAATATAAAGCTCATAAAGCATGGTAAAAGAGGGCCCTAACTGTGGTAAAATAGGAAATTTGCCACCTTGCACTGCTCTTCATATGGCAGCTGCTAAGGAACTATGTTATAAAATTTTAAGGCATAAAATTTTATACTTTTTGACATCATACTTTTTTCTCCTTAACATTGAGTTTACAATGTTGGGGAGTCGAAGAAAATATGTGTACAGTTATAAAATTTCATGCCGTGAAATTTGGCATGAAATTTTATAACATAGTTCCTTAGCATTTGATCTTTATATGGCAGCCATGACTTGAGGTAGGCATTCGAGCTTTGTCTTCTCATTAACTCAATTTCATTTTGATGGCATTTGTTGATTTAATGGCAAAATATGAATGTTAATAATGGCATTGTTTACATCTTTGCATTTGGAATGCTCGATGACCCGCGAGCTTTGAGAGCTAGGGCATCATTGCTATTACCTTCAAGACATTGTGTGAAGTGTTTGATCTCTTTTTATTTATTTTTTTGTTGATATTCACTATGTGGCACTCCCCGTTTATGATCATTTCATGAGGAAATGTCTTGATAGCTCGTGGGCTACAAGCTAGGGCATCATGCATTGTTTATGAGCTCACTATTTGAACACCTCATGTCCCTATTTGATTGGCCGATGCTTTGTTTGTTATATTGATGTTATTAGATCAAATAGGGACATCAATAATAAAATAATACACTTACTGTTTTGAATTTGAGCTCTGGCATCATGCAATGTTATTGCTGTCAAAACAGTAAGTGTATTAATGTATGATCTAATAGCAGCAACCTCGTTGATCATTACCTTTGACTCCTCCATCATTATAGAAGAGATAGCTACTTACAACTATATTTCATAATTCCTCCTTTGAAGAAATAGGTTAGTTTAAAATGGAGAGGGGTCTCGAAATATCGTAAGTTAAAATATTACACAGTGGCATTTAGATTAAGTACAATATGAATTCACATGCTTTTAATTATGATACACTTTTGAAATTATCACTCATTAGTCATTTGATAATTCAAGATATAAGTATCAAAATATAAACTGTTGTAAAAGGAAGAAACACATATGTATCATCATTTAATACAAAATATAAAAGTATCCCATAGAAACACATTTGCTATTATAACAACCATCCTCTAATCTCATGGTGTACTAGTCTCAAGGTAAGAACGATTTACTTAAGCCATCATATAAGTATCATCCTAAAGTTTAAATAGACATTGGCTATGGATATACAACACTGAGCCATCATAAATTACAAAGTTTCACTGCAATTTCTATGTCCACTTACAATAATAAAATATTACAAAGTTTCACTGCAATTTATATGTCCACTACCATTAAAAATATCACTCCTCCTGTTATATAGGCATCCTTCTCATTAAGTGTTGTCATTAAAATATATCACTCCTCCTGTTATATAATGTATATGCATACTTGTTTAAAATATCATACTTGTTGCTCTTAAATATTATTACCATTTCACTCAAATTTACATGACATTAAAGCCAAGCCCAAAATGTATACATACGTGTAAGTATAGGAGAAGCTGGATTCTGCAACTATTGAAAAAAAAACTATACCAATAGCAGCTTACGAGAAACTATACTTGTGCTTACCACACCATACCTCAACATCATAATGCTTATCATTTTCAAGCTTCAGCAAGACTTCATACCACACATTGTCCACAGATTTATATGCAATGTTGATTTAGGCTAGAGGTAAACTACACGTGTCATGTAAACAACATGGTTGAATACAATCTCTTTTGCGCATTTTCAGGAGTTTTCCCACCAATACAAGCGTAAATAACGCATTGAACGTAATCTATGAACACTGCGTGGTATGAAATCTCGCTGAAGCTTGAAATATATCACTCCTCATGTTATTGTCAAAATTAAATTTAAATATTTCTCAAAATATTTATTCTTGTAGAATTAAGATATCCTTATCTCAATAATAAAACAATCTTGCATAATAGTTTTTGAATCACATTAACACACACCCATGTTTTGTAGCATAGTTTTTTTTAGAAGTGTATGGCTTGACTATGCACATGCATAATTGTAGATGAGGATCAGTAATAGGGTGCCAGGCATTGCTTAGATCCTTTACATCTAACCCCATCTTTTCCTTCCTTGTAGGTTTTGGATCATACAAGAGCATACTGGATTGAACTCTGGGTCAACACTTCATTACTTCAGGCAATATTTGGTACCTTCATTATTTATGTTTATCCACTTATGTATGTTTTAATTCATTCATATTCTTCTAAAATTTGTCTATTAGTGACCATATAGGACCATTCTTCATGTTTTTGGGTCATTTGATGAAAAGATGTAAATAGGGACATTAGTAATAAAATAGGGATATCTTAATCTTTATGAGCTCAAATTCAAAACAGTAAGTGTATTATTTTATTACTGATTTCCTTATTTTATTACTGATGTTTCTATTTGATCTAATAGCATCAATATAACAAATAGAGCACCAACAATCAAATAGGGACATGAGGTGCTCAAACAGTGAACTCATAAAACAATATATTTAGTCTTAATAAAATCTTATAAAATGACATATATTGTGTGAAGTGTTTGATCTTTTTTTATTTGTTTTGGTGTTGATATTCACTGTGTGGTAGTCCCCGTTTATGATCATTTCATGAGGAAATATCTTGATGGCTCGCGGGCTGCAAGCTAGGACATCATACATTGTTCATGAGCTCACTGTTTAATACTGGCATTGTTTACATATTTTCATTTGGAATGCTTGATGACCTACGAGCTTTGAGAGCTAGGGAATCATTTCTATTACGTTCAAGACATTGTGTGAAGTGTTTGATCTCTCTTTATTTGTTTTGTTGTTGATATTCACTATGTGGTACTCCCCGTTTATGATCATTTCATGAGGAAATGTCTTGATGGCTTGTGTGTTGCAAGCTAGGGCATCATGTATTGTTTATGAGCTCACTGTTTGAGCACCTCATGTCCCTATTTGATTGAATGGTAATCAAACAGTGAGCTCATAAACAATGTATGATGCTTAAGCTCAAATTCAAAACAATAAGTGTATTATTTTATTAAGACTAAATATATTGTTTTATTAAGATTTTATTAAGACAAAGTATTTTGGGTTAGTTTTATGTTGTTTTATAAGATTTTATTAAGACTAAATATATGATGTAAACTCATAATTATACTTGATATATATATACTTCAAAGGAGGAATTTTGAAATATAGTTGTAGGTAGTTATCTCTTCTATAATGATGGAGGAGTGAAAGGTAATGATCAATGAGGTTGTTGCTATTAGATCATACATTAATACACTTACTGTTTTGAATTTGAGCTTTAGCATCATGCAATATTATTGTTGTCATTGCATGCTTGATGTTGTTGTGCACCATATATTGTTTTATACACTATTTATTTCATTGAGACTGTGAGCTTGGTTTTTCTTTCAGAAGTGTATGGCTTGAATATGCACATGCATAATTGTAGATGAGGATCAGTAATAGGCTTCCATTCATTGCTTAGATATATTTTATCTAACCCCCGTCTCTCTTTTCTTTGTAGGTTCTGGATCACACAAGGGCACACTAGATTCATACCTAGGTCAAAAATTCATCACTTTAGGCAATGTCTGGCACTCTTATTATTTATGTTCATCCTTTTATGTTTTGAATTTGAAGTTGAGCTCATAAAGATTACGATATCCTACTATTTTGAATTTCTATGTGCTTTGAGCCAATGAAAGTTTTGTAATTTTGAAAAAGAAAGTGTCATTTGTAATTTTTTTGAATTCAAAGAGCTACCGTGAAGATGGCACTGCACTTTTGCGTGGCACAAAGAGGGCATTGTTTATGTGTTCACTGTTTGAGCACCTCAATTTCATTTTGACGACATTTTTTGATTTAATGGCACAATATGAATGTTAATAGTGACATTGTTTACATCTTAGCATTTGGAATGCTTGATGACCCACGAGCTTTGAGAGTTAGGGAATCGTTGCTATTACCTTCAAGGCATTGTGTGAAGTGTTTGATCTCTATTTATTTATTTTGTTGTTGATATTCACTATGTGGTACTCCTTGTTTATGATCATTTCATGAGGAAATGTTTTGGTGGCTCACGGGCTACAAGGTAGGGCATCATACATTATTTATGAGCTCACTATTGAATATTGGCATTGTTTACATCTTTTCATTTGGAATGCTTGATGACCCGCGAGGTTTGAGAGCTAGGGCATCATTGCTATTACCTTCAAGGCATTGTGTGAAGTGTTTGATCTCTCTTTATTTGTTTTGTCGTTGATATTCACTATGTGGTACTCCCCGTTTATGATCATTTCACGAGAAAATGTCTTGATGGCTCACAAGTTGCAAGCTAGGGCATCATACATTATTCATGAGATCAGTATTATTTAATACTAGCATTGTTCATGAGCTTACTATTTAATATCTAGCTAGGCCATGTAAATGGTACTAGGCCAATCCAATCAGCCCAACAAAATGTGTCATGTTTATCTTTGTCAAATACACTCGTTCACCATTTTGTTCTTGTTCTTCATACAAATATTGCATCAAAAGTAATTGTAAACAATGATTCAAAGAAAAAGGAAACAACTACAATAGATTAGACCCCAAAAGAATATAGTCAACTACAATAGCTCACAGTCTCAATGAAATAAACAATGTATAAAACAATATATGGTGCACAACAACAGTAAGCATGCAATGACAACAATAACATTGCATGATGCCCGAGCTCAAATTCAAAATAGTAAGTGTATTAATGTATGATCTAATAGTAGCAACCTCATTGATCTATCTTTGTTATATTGATGCTATTAGATCAAATAGGGACATCAGTAATAAAATAATGCACTTACAGTTTTGAATTTGAGCTAATAAGATTTAGATATCCTACTATTTTGAATTTCTATGTGCTTTGAGCCAATGAAATTTTTATCATCATGATGAAGTAATAATGCATTAAATGTCTTACTTATGTCCCTATTTGATTGGAGGGTGCTCTATTTTTTATATTGCTACTATCAAAATAGAATGGCAGTGGTGATTCAATGTATCTATAGCCTCAACAACATGGTAGCATTGATCCAATAATAGAAAATACATTACAAATGCCAAGCTCACGGTCTCAATGAAATAAACAGTGTATAAAACAATATATGGTGCACAATAGCAGCAAGCATGCAATGACAACAATAACATTGCATGATGTCCGAGCTCAAATTCAAAATAGTAAGTGTATTAATGTATGATCTAATAGTAGCAACCTCATTGATCATTACCTTTCACTCCTCCATCATTAAAGAAGAGATAACTACCTAAAACTAGGGCATCATGCATTGTTTATGAGCTCATTGTTTGAGCACCTCATGTCCCTATTTGATTGGTCAGTGCTCAAACAGTGAGCTCATAAATAATGCATGATGCCCTGGCTTGCAGCCCGCAAGCCATCAAGACATTTCCTCATGAAATGATCATAAACGGGGAGTACAACATAGTGAATATCAAAACAACAAAAAAAATAAAGAGAGATCAAACACTTCACACAATATATGTTGTTTTATAAGATTTTATTAAGACTAAATATATTGTTTTATGAGCTCAATGTTTGAGCACCTCATGTCCCTATTTGATTGGTTGGTGCTATGTTTGTTATATTGATGCTATTAGATCAAATAGGGACATAGAATTTGATATCAACCTATCATATATCCATTCCAAATGATATAAATTCATTTGAATAAACATACATGCCAACCATTTGACAAAATGTCCATATGAAATCTAGAGCAATACATTAATTTTATAGCGAATTAATGATTTATAATCCCCTTGATTTATAGTGAATTCATGATTTATAATTCAGTTGTAGCAGCTCAATGTGTTTGAACTCAAGAATACCCCTTACTTGGTTTCCTACAAAGCCTTTGGCGAAATCTATCAAAAAATGAGAAGCTATGAGAAGGTGACATGAAGCTAATGAAAGGAGGCATCTCCAATTTTTTTTGCAAATATACACATTAAGGTTCATGTCAGATAATACAAGGGAATTTGATCAAAATAAGGAGACAATCACTAGATTGTTGTCTAAATTTCAAAGAGAAGGCGATGAAAAATGTTATTATCCATGCAAGAGTTGTAACAGCTTAAAGACAAGAAGAATCAAAATCAAAACAGCAAAGAGACATTGTAGGAAGAATGGTCACATTGAAGGGGGGTTTGATTATAATCTAGTGGTAAGTTGTTTGTTATATTATTTTCACAATTAATATACATATGAACCATGGAAGGAGGTTTGATTATCACATTGAAGGGGGGTTTGATCATCATCATTTTTATATAGGTCGATCTCCCCAGTGTGAATATAGAGGAACATGGAGATGTGAGTATTGAAGTTGAAGATCATGATCCCATGAAAGATGACGATCATGGACCAGAAAACACATTTGAAGATGATGGTATGAATGCATTGATCGTTGACACATTTGGTACTCGTGCTCCCGGTGCTGTTGCTACTGCTGATGATGATGATTATGATGAGGATGACATTGACAACATCCATGATATACCTCTACTTGAGAAGGCGGACACAGCCCTTTACGAAGGCTCCCAATCTACTCTTCTCTCTGTTGTATTATTGTTGGTGAATTTGAAGGTTATGAATGGTTTATCCAACATAGCAATGTCACGTATGCTAAGGTTTGTCGTATATGTCATTATAGTCTATAAAAGGTGAAACATGTACCATTAAGCTTGTTTATAGTATTGACTTATATTATTTTTTGCAAATTGATAGGTGACTTTCTGTTACCACCATCAAATGTTCTCCCTCGCTCATACCGAGAATTATGTGCCACTATGAAACATATTGGAATGGAGTATCAAACAATAGATGCTTGTCCTGAAGATCATATCATTTATTATAAAGAACATGAAAATGAAACAGAATGCCCTGAATGCCATACGAGTAGATATCAAGATGATCAAATGACAAAAAAGGTGTCTCGCAAGGTTCTTCGTCACATCCCCATTATTCCACATCTGAAATGATTATTTAGGTGCAATAGCTTAGCACAATTTATGGATTACCATGCACATGGCAGGAGTCAAGATGACATTATTTGAATGCTTGCGGGTGGTTCATCATTTATGGATATAGAGGAAAAGTGGCCACACTTTAAAGAGGAACCTCAAAATCTTAGGCTTTCTCTAGCATCAGACGGTGTCAATTTGCATGGAGAGATGAGATCCATTTACTCGGTGTGGCCTATTTTTGTTATAAACAATAACCTTCCTCCATGGATGTCAATAAAGAGGGAGCACATTATGTTAGCAATGATTGTTCCAGGTATCTTATTATTTTATAGTTATCTACATGTAATTATAAGTCTTGGAGTGAAATGGCCACAATATTATTTGATGTTGTTGTTAAAACTAGGTAAGTACCAAGTGAAATATATGAATGTATATTGTAGACACCCAAAACTGGGCAGGTGTCTTAGAATCATTCAAATCTATTTAAATTTAGCCAAATGCTCTAATTTTCATCAAAATGGATCAAATCAATTTTAAATGGACATTTATTAATCAAAATTGGACAAAATCATTTAAATTAAAGGAAAAATCAAATCATAACATCAAATAATTTAATACAAGCTTAAAGGGATCAATCACATTATATAATTGATTTTGATCAATTAATTGTATAGTTTTAAATCAAAAATCAAATTGAACCTATTCCCTTAAATGGCTAATTTAATTAATTGATGGAATTTAATTAATCCTAATATCTTTCAACATAATTTGAGCAACCAATAAGAATTAAGAACACAATGCACATGGATCACTCCAAGTTGTTGAATCTCCATCACTCATTTTCAACTTTGAATCTCAATCACTCAAATAACCAACGCTAAACCATGATCAAGTAACTCTACCCCCTACCCTTGGGATTTTACTACAAATAGAAGTCATTTTGAGAGCATAATGATCCTAGGAAATTCGAATGCATAACATCATCACTATAGGCAATTTGAGAGCAATTGAGCAATATCTTGAGCATTTTGAGAGCAAATTGTGAGATTTGATAGCATTATCATGAGCATTTGAGTTAATCTTTGTATCAAATTGAGAATTGAGAGCTAGATTTAGGCATTTTATCATAATTTTTTCATTCTAGGATTGTCACTAGTAGAGAATAAGGCTGAGAGCTACTAGCAAAGCTTAGATAGAGAACCATGAGATGATATGGATGTTAAATACATTTTTTTAGATTAAATTTCCATTTTCTTTTCATAGAATTGTTGCTAATTGTCCTAATTTCATGAAGGTGTAAACACTCACACACAAATGGTGCCCACAATGGGGCTTTGAGCCTCATTTCTATCATTTTTATCAAATTCTGTGTGTTTTTGGCTTCACTTTTACGTCAATTTTGTAGAAAACGGGAGAAAAGCTGCCTACGAAGGATTTAACAATAACTATGAGCATTGTGATGACGCCTAGAAGGAGTTAACTAATGCCTACAAGATTCTTTCTATTATGTCTTTTCTTCTTCTGACGCCTGTGAAATAAAGTATCACGCCTGAGAGCGTAAAGCATCACCTAATATCTAGGAAACGACACCTACTAGCTTTTAAATGATGCCTACTAGCTTTTAAATGACACCTAGTAGCTTTTAAATGATGCCTACTAGCTTTTAAATGACACCTACTAGCTTTTAAATGATGCCTACTATCTTTTAAATGATATCTACTAGCTTTTAAATGATGCCTACTATCTTTTAAATGACGCCTACTAGCTTTTAACTGACGCTTACTAGCTAATAAATGTTGCCTAGCATTTTCTATTTAATTTTGCTGTCAGATTATTAAATTCTATTTTCTAACTCTCTATCTATGTTTTTCCCATAGATGAGCAGACACAGGAAAGTACGGAAACTAGAAAGCAGAGTTACTCAAGAGAGAAAAGAGGTAAGAATTCAAACCAAATGTCTAAAGGAAATCTATAATGCTTCAATTCTAGATAGTTTGGAATTAGAAGAAAAGCTTTATAAGAATTACATTAAGGTGTTGGATGCTTATAAAAAGAAATTTCCTACTTTGAACTAAATTATGTGCATTAAGTTGTTAAAATTTTCTTTTGTAAAATCTTGTTAAGATCACTTAATTGCACTTCAATCTGTTCCTTGTGGTTTCCTTCACTTTGTATTTCTATGTTGACTAATTTGTTGGAGTCAGAATGGGAACGATCGCCACAGGTAAGTAAGCAAATAAATGACAAAAACTTCCAAAAAGCGCCTAGCCTTTGCTAGCTACAAAAGAGGTATTTTTCATATCAAGCTTGCATTTCTTAAATTGTGGCTTTCTTTGGATCTAGTTTAATAGGAAAAACATTACTATTGTCCAAATTGAACAAACATTAGGCATATGCTCTCCATTTTGTGAAGTGGATCAAAAAGCCAAATGTGTGAGTTCAACTTGGTAGAAAGAAAGGGATGAGGAATTAACCAAACATTTCATTTATAAGAATCTCCTTATCAAGAGGTTGAAAAAGAACAAGTTTTTCTTGAAGTGTTTGGAACAAGGAACAACAATAGGGATATGCTCTTCACTTTCTAAGTGAATCAAACTCCCAAAATTGTTGAACCAAGTTTGATTTCTTGTTTTTCTATATATGCTAGATAAATTAGATCTTTAGAGGGCCTGCCTCCCGAGAATTGCCTTACGAGGACGATGAGAGGGAACGACCCAAAGTGGGAGACAATCTCTTTAGCCGTGATACTATCCAACCCACTATAAACAAATACATTCTTCCCTAATCAGAGAGTGACTAGGTTGTGTGCAAGTATTCTTCACTTCCTTGAGTAGTCCTTCAGGATTGCGCCAAATCATACTTTCATGCATGTGGGAAGCCCGCAAGGGGGTAAAATAACTTGACATGATCTAGAATGGAGGTGTTCATTAAAAACCATGTTAAGTAGTAATCTTCCTTTTAGAGCCAAACGTGTTTAAGAGCCAAATCTAACTCTAGGTAGATTGCTTGGAAGACATTCTTGTTTATACTTGTGAAAATGATCGAGAACATACACTTTTAGTGTGGTTTTAGGTATATGGTACAAATTTGACATGTGTGTCGGGTTTGTATTTTATTTTCAAGAAAGAATATTTTGTAGATCTGATCTTAAAACTTTTAAAATTCTAGAATGTACAACCTGATCTGCAAAGTGTCACCTGCGCATAGAGGAAAACCACTTATACATAGTGAAGTCACACCTGTGACTATTGAAGAAACACCTGTAAATGATGAAGTCACACCTGTGACATTTTAAGCAATGCCTAGAAAAACTTAACCAATGCCTATCAACAGGAAAAAGTTGCTTGCTCTCTGCAGAGCGCCACCTAGGCAAATTCCAGTAAATGTGTACTAAGTTTTAAGTCACGCCTACACACAGGAAAGTGACGCCCAAAAAGAAAGAAGGGAAAACAATGGACATTTCCCGAAGGTTTGGAAAGATTTTGAAATCACTTTTGGATACCCTTTTCGAAGATATTCCTTATTAGTGCAACAAATAGATCATATTCCTAAAAAACATTTATCATGATGAATATATTTGAGAAACAAACCAATCCTATTATGGAGCATAATTGTCGAAGTCAAGAACAAAATCTCCATAGGAATCAAAATGATGAAGTGTCTGAAGATGAAATTTTAGAAGCATCCCAAGATCCCATATTTATGGAAATAATGCAATTAATTTTGAAGAGGAATAAAGAAGCCTATTTCCTAAATTTAGCTCAATCAGGAGCTAAGCTTCCTCATAATTTTGACACATCAACCTTGAGGAAGAATGAGGAAAAACAAAAAGATGCAACATTTAAAAAGTCATCATTAAGATCAATTTATCATTTTCTTTATGATGATGGTCCATCTGTATCTTCATCTTCCTCACAAAAAGAAGCATTTAAGAGCAACAAATCTATCTTGGATCAAGGGAAATTTCATGATCATCCTATTTGTGATCAAGATAATAAAGAGTATGAAGAGAAAAGTATCACTCTCAAGCAAGATATAATGCACAAACCTCTATCTAGCAAGGTTTCTCCCATAGCTTGTACTCCTTTCATCCTTCATCCATCTCACAAAGCTTCACAACTATCCAAAATTCCTTCATCAAAGAGTGAGCCTAATGATGACACTTTTCATGTTGACTATGTCTACCCTTAAAGGATACCTCTAAAAGAAACCCAAGCTAACTTACATCTTGTTACAGATCGTTTCCATGCTTCAAAGATCTTGGACCCCAAAGTTTCATGTACTTCAATGCCTATTATACTCATTGAAAGGATCCTACATCATTTCTCCAAACATCCCCTACACATATCCAAACATCTACCTTGTCCTTAGAAGTGGCTCCATGTCAAGAGGATAATCCAAAGAGAAAAGAAACAAATATCGGTCAAGATCAAGATCAAGATTATATACAATCCCTTCCCATATTTGATGAAGGTCCCATATCTATAGAACCCTATGATGATCCCCTTGCATCCTTTCATGTCTTCCAAGATGATATCCTTCAATTCCAAGAACAAAGTACCCTTCCAAGTTCCATATTTTCTTCACTTCCCAAGCAAGATCAAGATATCCCTTCCACAATTTCCAATGAGCATATTGAAAATCAAGAACAAAATACCCTCTCTACACCATTCGAATATCCTTGTCAAGATCAAAGTATCCCATCATTTCCTTGTCATATTCCTCCATGTTCACTTCAAGAAACCATCATTCTTTCAGATCCCTTGCATGATAATAAATCCCTTCAAGATTCAGTTGATCCTATCAAATGTGTTCCTATCAAAGCTACTTATGAGCCTATTGGTATAAAGATAAATCTTAAAGATGAGAACCTTGGCAATGTAGCTCCTTCCAAAGATATTGATATCTCTTTCACACCTTATATCCCTCCATTCAAATGCAACCATATGCCTTCAGTATCCTCCAAATCCATTTTGGGTTCCTATTTCCCAAAACAAAAGTCTTCACCCCTTCCATCCATATTAGGTCCATATATTCCTCCATCCTCCATTCCTATCATCCCTAGCTCTCCATTCACTTACCCTACCATGTATCAAGATCAACAAAGGTACACATATGTAAAGAATGTCCAAACACCAATCCATATGAACCCTCCATATTATTCCTATTCATCCACAATTCCTAAGTCTTTTGGAAGCAATTTTGATGTGCAACATAAAAATCATAAATCCAAGAATCCATGTGTATAAAAATCACAATGTCCCATCTAATCGACATGTGAATGAAAAGAAAAATGAAATATCCAAAAGGTCGCAAAGGTCCACCAAGAAAAAAGAAAAACCAAATAAAATGTGGGTTCCTAAAACCCTCATTGAAGAAATGCATTCAAAAGCATCACAAAAGAAAGAAAAATCAAAATTGACATTCAAGCTTCCAAATTCTTCCATTCCATCTCCTTCCAAACATCTTCCACTTTCCAAGTCTAATTTGGGTTCCTATATCCCAAAATCCACTACTTCAAAAAGATCCTTACCTCCTTCATCTATTGTTCCTCCATCATTCTACCACTCTTCAAAGTGTGTGTCAAAGTTGATCTGGCCAACATTTCCATCTACAACATACCTTCTTCTTATCCTCACATTCATTTTCCAACACCTATTTTCCATATTTCCATTCCTCGTATCCAATCTATTGCATAAAACCTTTATCACCACCTACCTTTATCCTCCATATCTATACTTTGTTATTACCTTATCAATATATTTGAGCATCCTAGTCAACCCATGGTTTATTATAGCATATCTTTCAAAAGAGCATTGTCCAAAGATCTCGATGTTGGGAAAATATTGAAAAATACAACAAAAAAAAAGAGAAAAAAATGCCTTGGTGAAAACCTAGCAATAGGCACCTTGGTGGAAAAAGCAAAGAGAAATAAATCTGTCCTATGGTGAAAACCACTTCTTGTGGCACCTTGGATAAATACCATGATGAAAACCTGGCAAACAAGCGTCATGCGTAATTCCTCCTTCTTGCACTCTACACTTGGGGGCAAGTTTCATCCATGCTATTCTCCATCTTCCTATCATTTATCTCAATTTCATCCATATTCCCTCTCTCCCCTTTACTCTTGACAAGGTTGAACACATCCATGAGCATCAAGTATCTCAACATTCATTATCATTTTCATTAGCTTATTTACTTGTTGCATCCAAGTTACCCTATCATGATCTTGCTTATACCAAATTCACCTTCATTATTCCTTGACAATCTTTCCATAATCCTAAAACATCCCTTCATAACCTTCATCACCCCTTTATCCTGATTGTGTTATCTTATTCACATCTTACCCAAATTGACCCCTTGGTCTTGATCAAAATGAAGAACTTAAAGTACAAAATTTGTTATCAAAAACTTCTTGACATGTCCACTCTTTTGGATCCCTCATTTTCATGACAGTAGATCGTTATCCTATAGGCTATCTAGCACTACATCATTGGCTTCCATGGCTTATCCAAAAACATGCTTCACATTGATATATCATTTTTCCTTAGCTTGAGTAATATTGAGGAGATGGTCCTACGGGTCACATTTGCATGCTTCATCCATCATGGCTTTTCCATCTCCAATCCACCAGCTTGCAAATCCATCTTTCATGTCCTATATCTTACTAGACATTGGGGGAAAACCAATGGGATCTTGTTTGAGAGCTAGTAAAAATCTTTTAAAAAAAAATAAAAAGTAAAAATCCAAAAATCCAAAAAAATATTTGCATAAAGTGCTTTGAGCTGCATCTTGCATAAACTGAGCTTTTGTAATATTTTAGAAGTTTTCCCAAGTCCAACATTTTTCCTATCCAACTAGGGGCATTTGATCTTAATCAGTGGATTTCAACAAACAGGCATCAATTCACATGACGCAATGCATTAAACTCAAATGGATTCAATAGTGCTACTTTCGGTCACATATCAGGGAGGGAATTATCAGAGCTTCAGAGAGAGAGATTTTATTGAACCTTTGATGGATATCATTGTTCACAACCAAGTATTTTGATCCTACAACTTGATCCTTGAACCTTCATTGATTTTATTATTCAGGATTAAAAATCGACATCACTTAAATGATCAGAATGTTTGGAAATTCTTTTTGAAAATCTTAATACATTGCAAAACACTTGAAATTTTTTTTGATGATCTTTATTGGCTTTTTATCATATCTTTTTAGCTAATCGATGATGTCCCGACTAGATTGGTGATGATGGAGACATGATATTTTTCTTGCCTTTGAGTGACTGTCTTGAGGGAGATCCAACAACTTATGTGAATTCATCTAACGACATGGTCATCAAAGAACCATTGAGGACTTTCATATAGGGTGGAGGGTTGACCTTTGTTTGTTTACACAAACAGATACCTTGGCTATTTAGATCTTCCATATATTAATACCAAAATCCAATTGCAACATTGAATCCGATGAAACCGATATTCATACTCCCATAGTTGGTTATTTAGCTAGTGAGAGTTATACTAGTTCCTAAAAGGTTACCAAATGTGATGTAAAGAAGTATTCATATCATGATGATGTGGTCAGTGATGGTTGTACTTTCTTTCCGGTCCCACAATGCTCAATGATGAAAATATTTATCTTTTGTAGTTCTTTCGCAAAAAGCTAGTGACAATTAGTTGCATTGCATTGCATTTTCATGTTAGATTAAGTGCATGATTTGTATTATTTTTCCAAGTGAAAGGGGGTTCATTTATCATCTTGATCAATCATTAAGGGGGGTTCAATTAAACACCTTATCCTTGGTTCAAATCAATAATGTGAGATTATCTTTTGTATTCATTTATAGCATTACTCATTATTCATTATCCTTATATTTGAAAAGAAAAAGAAAAAGATTCATTAATCATTAATCATTTGCATACATTTAGTTAAGGATTGCATTTTAAGAGTTTCATACATCAAAAAAATCAAAAACATAGTTGCATTCATTATATATCTATATTTCCATAACAAAACATTTGCATCCATACATTGAATATTAAAGTTACATTATCATTTGCTTTCATTTATCTATATCATATGTAAGATACATTGCATCCATAGCACAATCAAAAGTAAATGCATCATCAACATCATATAGAGCTGCACATAAAGATAATCTCACATAAAAACATCACGAGAATCAAGGAAAGTCCATAATCATATAAATGTCCATAACATCAAAGATCCATCAAATCTGTATATCAAGATACAATATCATCGACAAAATGATACATCAAAGTCCTGATCAATAAATATAACATGATACAAAATCATCATCAAGGAAATCATCAATAATCAATCATTTTGATTAACTAGGGGCAACCTAACTCTATCCATCACCTACATCTATACCTGCACCTACACCAACAGATGACCCTTCTATCAATCCTTAATTTTGCATCATGAGAACATCCAATCAACTTTGTATCATCAAAACATCTAATCATATCAAATCAAATATCAATCAGTCAAATCATCCAATTGATCATCTAACGTCAATCAAGTTATCCTATCATCCATTTGCTCATCTTGAGCGCATCAAATCTCCTAACTCTATATCGTGAGGAAAGAAAATCATTATTTTATCTCTCTAGATCATGAGAGCAAAATATCTATCCATCAGCATACCTATCCTATTTGATTGACATTAATACAACATCAACTAAGTGATTTTGACTGACATCAAGTGATATCCAAGCATCATCAAATTATCTCAAACATCAACAACATTTTCTCAATCATAGCTTTTCTCATCAAATTCTTTCATCAAACTGGGGCATTTGTTGCAGCCTTGATTATCATCAATGTTTTTCAGAAATGAAAACATATTGGATCTATTTTCAATCAATTTCATCATTTTTTCTATTTGGTGATCAATCTGTTTCATTTCTGAGGGGGCATTATTAGAGTATCAAATCTGCATCAACATTGAATCTGGGGGCATTAAATTTTTGAACTATTATAAGTGGGGCATGTTGCATCATTTTCAAATCAGGTTTCAAATAAGTTTTGTATCAATCAATCAAGTAGCGAATCAGTGATCAGGACATGAAATTTTCTTTGAATCAATGTGCTACGCACATCAATTCAAAGAGGGGCATTTGTAGACACCCAAAACTAGGCAGGTGTCTTAGAATCATTCAAATCTATAAATCTTAGCCAAATACTCTAATTTTCATCAAATGGATCAAATCAATTTTAAATAGACATTTATTAATCAAAATTGGACAAAATCATTTAAATCAAAGGAAAAATAAAATCATGATATCAAATAATTAAATACAAGCTTAAAGGAATCAATCACATTATATAATTGATTTTAATCAATTAATTGTATAGTTTTAAATCAAAAATCAAATTGAACCTATTCCCTTAAATGGCTAATTTAATTAATTGATGAAATTTAGTTAATCCTAATATCTTTCAACATAATTTGAGCAACCAATAAGAATTGAGAACACAATGTACATGGATCACTCCAAGTTGTTGAATCTCCGTCACTCATTTTCAACTTTGAATCTCAATCACTCAAATTTGTCTACTTGTCCAAACATTTGAGACAATCATTTAAATTGTCCCCCCATTTAAAAACATTTCAAAGCTTTTTACTCAACCAAGACTAAACCATGATCAAGTAACTCTACCCCTTACCTTTCGGATTTTACTACAAATAGAAGTCATTTTGAGAGCATAATGATCCTAGAAAATTCGAATGCATAGCATCATCACTATAGGCAATTTGAGAGAAATTGAGCAATATCTTGAGCATTTTGAGAGCAAATTGTGAGATTTGATAGCATTATCATGAGCATTTGAGTTAATCTTTGTATCAAATTGAGAATTGAGAGCTAGATTTAGGCATTTTATCATAATTTTCTCATTCTAGAATTGTCACTAGTAGAGAATAAGGTTGAGAGCTACTAGCAAAGCTTAGATAGAGAACCATGAGATGATATGGATGTTAAATACAATTCTTTAGATTAAATTTTCATTTTCTTTTCATAGAATTGTTGCTAATTGTCCTAATTTCATGAAGGTGTAAACACTCACACACATATATATTGCACCTCTTATTGATGAGTTGTTGGTGTTATGGAATGGTTTCACTATGTATGACATCTCCTGACCAATTGGACAAAGACAATTTCAATTCCATGCAATGCTTGTGTGGACAATTCATGATGCTCCAAGGTTGACACATTTCTATGGTATGTTATGGTGAATTCTAG
This sequence comes from Chamaecyparis obtusa, assembly GCA_027943335.1. Taxonomy (NCBI): domain Eukaryota; kingdom Viridiplantae; phylum Streptophyta; class Pinopsida; order Cupressales; family Cupressaceae; genus Chamaecyparis; species Chamaecyparis obtusa. Next base: position 116,796 of record BSBK01009771.1, read on the forward strand.
TTGTACGCGATAATTCAAATTCTAAAAATATACATATTTAATCTAATTGTATCGTTATCTTGTAGGTCTTCTAACAAAGGGAAAATTTGCATGTCCAATGTGTGGTCCAAAGATGAAATCTCGTCATTCCAAAAGTTTAAGAAAACAGGTGTTTGATGAGTATAGGCAATTCCTCTCCAAAAATTATAAGTATCGAAGTGCAGAAAGACATCTTTTCAATGGGAAAGAAGAGACTACACCAAAGCCCCAAAGAATGACACCTCACCTATGGCAGTTGGAATATAATAGAATTCGAGGTAATATCATTCCATGTAATGGTCGATGTTTAAAAATTATATATTTTGATTGTGTTTTGTTGGCTAATTACATAGTTGATGATCTTGAAGGTCGTGAAGGCATCACTGACCAGCTTCCAAAGAGACTAAAATGTTATCCCAGAGAATTTAGTAGGCTACCCTACTATGAGCATTTACAAATTGTGCATTTGTTTGATACTATGCATATTGGAAAGAATGTAATAGAGACACTGTGAAAAATATTGGACGGAAGGTGTGACAAAGAAAAAATTGGCAAAATTTGTAGTGACATTCATGATTCCAATCATGCAATGAAAAATATCATTGAATCAAATAGAAATGGAGACCGAATTAATGCAAGTGTTATTCCTTGGTTATTAACAAAGAAACAAAGTAATGTCATAAAAGAAGTGATCAAAAAAATTCAATTTCCTACAGGATTTGCTGCGGATATAAGCAATCTCATATCAAAGAAAAATGATTTTGGGTCGGGGATGAAAATGCATGATTGGCATACCTTCATCAAGGTAAGTCATAGTCTTTTGTATTTACAATATATTTGTGTAATTGCATTCAATTTTCATTGTATGAAATGATCAGTTGACAATTGTTGTAGTATTTGCTACCCCTATCTCTCCCAGAGAACTTCGACAATAATATCAAACAAGTGATATATGATCTTGGAAAATACATGAGGTAAGCAGTGATATTTGTTCAATATATCAAACAAGTAATATATTGTAAAGTCTCGTATTTATATATTTATGTCTTGAATCCCTTGTAGGTGATTGTCATCTAAAGAAATCCATAAAGAAGATATAAAATTTTGGAAGAAAAGAATTTGTCGATTAATGTGTGAAATGCAAAAGTGTTTACCTCCAGCTTTTTTCAATGCACAAGAACACTACCTCATACACCAAGTTGAGGAGATTGAATTGTGTGGACCTGTACATGCTAGGTCAATATGGATAGTTGTGAGACACTTGAAATTTTTTAAGGGTTTGGTACGACAAAAAGCACGTCCCGAGGGTTCTATGGTTGAGGGATATATGGTATACCAGATGATGGTGTACGTTACTCAATATCTTTCTAATCTTGCAGCAAAGACCCATATAAATTGCATATGGGATCTCGACTCAATTAAAAAATTTGAAGGGGAGTACTTGGTGGGAAACGATAGATTTAGGAAACTGAAATGTAATAAATTATGAGATGTTATTGTAGTTAATTAATTCTTAATCTTTAAAATAAATTTGTTGTAAGTCATCTATTTACTTTTGTATAGCTCCTAAAGAGTGGGATGCAATACATTTGTTTATTGCAAATAATCAAAATTGGATGACGGTATGGATTGAATGATGTCAGCATGATGGTCATAGATTAGCATGGGAATCCATGTCTTCATTGGTTATACAATCTCATCGTAATGAAGATCCCAATGTTACACAAAAGGAAATAGATTTAGCATATGGTTTAAGAGATCACTAGGTACTTATAAATTTGTTAATTAATCAACCATATTTTTTCAACTCGTGATGCAATAATTTATACATGTTTGACATTATTGCAGGTGAAACACCACAAGGCTATGTTTTGCAATGGTTATAAATTTTGCATCAAAAAGTTGGATAACACGAAGAGAACTTGTGATTCTGGGATAAGTGCAGTGTTCCAGGTGACTAATATTTCATCTAGAAATGACTTACATCCTCGAGAGTCGCAAAATCGATACTATGGTATTTTGGTTGATATACTTGACTGTGACTTTAATTCCTTCAAATTAGTTCTCTTCGTTGTGAAATGGTACAGAATACGACTCAATAAAAATGATCCTGATAGAACTATTATTGAACATGACAATGGATTTCTAATGATTAATACAAGGTTGTTTGAGCCAGTTGGAGAAGAGCCCTATGTTCTTCCAAGCCAATGTGAGCAAGTATTTTACTCAGAGGTTCCACATAAACTAGGTTGGTCATTTGTTGTTAGACATTATCTAAGAGGAAGGCTGATAAAGTATAATGCAATGGAAGAAGATATCGAGGAAGATGAAGAAGTGGAAGATGATGTAAATGATGATCACGATTGAGAGCTAGTCAAAGAAGAATATGAAGAAGAAGATGACAATGATGCTGCTACTGATGATGATGATGCTGCTAATGATGATGATGATGTTGCTACTGATGAGGATGAGGATGAGAATGATGATGCTGATGCTGATGACGATGATGATGACGACGATAGTGGTGGTGATGATGTCGTCAATGATGACGATCTTGATGATGAGATGGATGAAGAAGAATATCAATGACATGAATGAAATATATAATTATGCCAGATTTTTGGCATGTTCTAATGATTGTTTTATATGTACTACTCTTATTCACCTTGTTTTATATGTCCTACTTATATATCTTTGCTCTTTTGTATTTTTTGGGGTATTTTTTTATATCAATGCATTTAATCTAAATACTATCTTATGAGAGTTGCTTCTGCTAATTTTCTATCTCCTTGCACATCAATGATGTTAAATCACAGGGGATTCTCTTTGTTCCTTGCAATGGAGTGAGCTAATTCTGAATTGCTTAGTAATTTCTTTTTATTGCATGGTTGTCTTTGGTTTGTCATTTTGTTTTGAGTGTCTAGTGATTTAAACCAAAGACTTCGACTTAGCCAAAAAAATGTGCAAGTCTACATTAGTATGTTTCTTTTTATTGTAATTATAATTAGTATGAATGAACAAAATAATGACAATGCAATATTTGTCGAAATAGCGTCGATGACTTTGGTCAATGTGCCTATGTGTCAATGTGGTGTTGGCCCATGCATGTTGAAGACGTCACACACAACAAGTAATCTGGGCGTCAATTTTGGGTTTTCCCAAATAGGAAAAAGGTCTGGATACATAATTATATTTTATGTTTAAAAATAATGTACAACTAATCATTTTATGAAGAACTGATGTACATTTGGTATTGCAGGGAAATAGTGGATGTCAATACTTTCAGTGGGTCGATCAAACCACATTTACATCTACCCCATCTACTGTAGGAAATGAGTGCAACTTGTGCAAGGCTCAAGAGGCAGCTAGTGCCACCAAGATTGCTTCAATGGTGAAAGCAGAAATCATATTTCTGTAATGCCTTCTTTGTGTATTTTGTGCACTACTTTGTTAGGACCATATGCGTAAATGTGGTTAACAAAGGGTTATTGTAGATACTAATTTTTTTTTTAGAATTTCTAGTAGATACACATAAAGAACATCCACATAAACATGAAAAATGAGAAACATAAATGTAGATATCACAACAGCTGAGAAACATAAATGTAGGCATCATGGTCACAATTTTTTGGAGACAGAACATAATTGAATGGTATACCCAAACGATGCAACACAACTATATATCACTCCTCTAGTTCCAAGTTTACACTACGGTAAACAAACCCATAGATAAAAAAATAAATTTAGAGAGCGGAGGAGGGCCGTAATGACCAAAATAATACAGGGTCCCTATATTATTTCAATTTTTATTGCTCTCCTCTCGTGCTCTCTAAATTTATTTTTTATCATATGGGTTTTGTTTACAGTAGTGTTGACTTGGAACTGGATGAGTAGTGGTTGTTTTGCATCGTCTGGGTATACCACTCAATTATGTTGTGTTTCCAAAAAATTGTGACCATGATGCCTACATTTATGTTTCTAAGCTATTGTGTCCTAGGACCCCTTATGACCCTTTACGACCCTTTACGATCCCTAAGAATACATCTTAGAGGTCTTAAAATGTCGTAAAGGGTCATAAGAGGCTCCTAGGAGGGGTCAGATGAGCTTCCACCTTCATGTGGTTGGCCCTGTTAAGTAGAGAATGTTAAACTATTCTCGAAACAAAGAGAAGCTCAATAATTTAAGATCTCAATCCATGTATGACAAATATATATCGATCCATCTCAATGGCTACCAAATCAACATATCTCTGCCAAGAACCCAGTCGCAAAGAAACACCATAGACCGCACCACAAACCCACTATGAAGAGGCATCCAATGTCTCATAAGTCACATCAAATGACCCACTTTCTATAATCTAAGTCTCTCAGCTCAGTTACCAAGAAGAAGACTTCTCCCAAGTCATCACAGACACCATAGTGATCTACGAATCTCCAATGTGCAAGTTCTACATGTCACTCTCTCGACATAACATCTAACTCATTCGAAACTGTGGAAAAAATGGTAGATGATTCCAGTGATCTGTCACAACCCGATCTCAACAACAACGCAAAGAGTAGCTCAATTATGTCTTCAAGTCGATCAATGCACAGTCTACTCAAACTCCAAGTCAAGTCACTGTGACACTCCATAGGAAGAAAGCACATCCAATTCGGACCAAAGAAGTCAAGAAGTCACTCGAATCAGATCCTAATGCAATCAGGTCTGCATATATCCCATGAACACATCAGGAAAAATGCATCTCTAATCGTCGCACTAACTTCTTATGCTGGAGCAGTTGCTGTCAGAAATCTTGATTTGGTAGGATCCATTCCAAATCCAAGTATCTAGACTCGACTCAATAATCCACGAGCCACTACCGAATCTACTGCAAAGTCATCTCTGAATGATCCATAACCAAATCACAAGCAGGAACTAGATCTGCAAGAACACCATTCTGAATCAATACCAACTCGATCGACAAATATATATATATATATATATATATATATATATATATATATATATATATATATATATATATATATATATATATATATATATATATATATATATATATATATATATATATATATATATATATATATATATATATATATATATATATATATATATATAAATTGATTGTTATTGCAACTGTGACGACCATTAAACAGTGATGGTTATCTATTGAAACAATCTGACATCCAGCCATCGCATGTACAACATCAATGTCGGTAAAAAACTATAAATGATGGATATATGTCATAAATTTTTGATGGGTCTCCATTGCATGTACAACATTGTTGTCATTGAAAACTACAAACAATGGATATCCATCATAAATTTCCAACATATATCTGTCGCATTAACATCTCCATTGGCAAACAAACTACAAATGACAGTGACCCGTCGGAAGATTTTGACAGGTCACCGTCGTTTGTATTTTTTTGCGACAGATAGACGTCCCAATTGCAATGGCCACAAATAGGTCCGACGATAGGTTCACCTTGTTGGCACCCCCTTCTTGTGACGCCCATTATCATTGTAATTATGACACCAATCAAAGCTATCATTTTTTCTAACTACAAAACTGTGACGTTGGGTGGTGTCACTTTATCGACGATATACAGTCATAATTTCGACGGTATGCCGTTGGAAAAAGGGATCAAATGTACTAGTATTTTTATGGATAATCAGTATTGTGTATCAAACTTTATACAAATGTATTCATGGTTGAATACTCAACACTCATTGAAAATTAGAACTTTGAGGGAGTAGATGTGGGAAATTCCACCTCATGGTTTTGTTACCTTAGTTTCTTTTTAAGAGAAATTACTTAAGTCATGTGAAATTTATATAAAAATTGAATAAATTATTAGTATATAACATATTTTTATATGTAAATAAGTTTACACATCTTCCTGATTGACATTTGATATTTGCATTATCATCTTTAGGTCAATATTTTATGACATGTAAAATTGTTAACTCTTTGTTGTTTATTTTAAAATGTTAGTATCAATTTGTTTGTGCTTGCCATTTATTTTTAGAATTTTTCTAATTTGATTATTTGGATTGATTTCAATTATTTAAAAACTTCCTACTATCTCAATTTGTTATTTTGTACTTAGTTACAATTAAATATATTTTCCAATACAAATTATATATTTCTAATTTTTAATCAAAATCTATCTTCTATATATTCACTACGCAAATAGATGTATATGAAACAATTTTGTAAAATCTATTATCTATTTATTTAAAATTATCCTTCAAATATTAAAAAATATACATTTCTATGCGAATGTATCTGAGGAGCCTCGATGCAATAGCAAACATCCCCAATGTCTCCAACTCACGCTCCAAACACACTCTCAATGACGACTTCCGAAGAGCCCAAATGTGGTGGGAGCATGTTGTCCATAAATTGCAATGTTAATTCTTCAACTAAACATAACATTAAGGATATAATACACAATGAGTACTTGCCTTTAGTTTTGTAATTAATTGTAACTATAATTTGTATTTAGAATAATATTTTAAAATATATTAAAATGTAGACTATAACAAATCCTTTCAAATTTATGAAATTTAGAGTCTCAAGTTTTAAAATATTAATTAGGTTGTATTAATAATAGTTATTATTTGAATAATAGATAGGTGCATTTGATTATGAAATAGTTAATATATATTTGAAACAAATATAATAATTATAATTTATTTATTGTACATATTAAATTTAACAAAAAATCACATTAAAAATTAAAATATAATTATATATTATAAATATAATTTATATAATTTTATAATCTATAATAGTTTTTGTTTTAAATAATTTAAATTCAAAATAAATATTTTTTGTAATATTTTTTTTTAATAGAATAAAAAATTATTTACTTTTAATTTGGTGTGATGAAAGCAGAGATAAATCTCATTTTTTGAGAATAAATTTTTAATGCAGTAAAATAAAGCAATGTGGAAAATAGAATTTCAGAAATTTCGTGTATAAGAGCTCAAATGATTTAGCCAATCAAATTCTCAATAAATAATTTTTACACATTATAAATTTAAAAATATTGCAATTTCACTATACAAAGTATGAAATATATAATAAAATAACAAATGTCCTAATTTCTAATTGGTCCATATACATTGTTTTAATCATGACTTAAGGGGAGAAATCCAAAAATCATTACAATAGTACTTGCTTAGCCTATGGGCAAGTACTAATAATTGTACCACATTATTGAATTAGAATCTAAATGATAGTCACATTTCATTTTCTAATGTTACTTCAAACCATTTGTGTAAGGTTCCTTCTTATATACTTACTTGTTTTTCATGATGCATAGATGAGTTTCAATTTTGTTTTGTTTTTTATTAAGGTAAAAGCAGATTTTGAATGGGCCCCAAAACCATATACAATTAGTTTTTGGTGGGAACTATAACCCTGAGAATAAAAATAGGAAGAATTAGCTCAATTCAAAGTGAGACAGTTGGGGAACAAGATAAACCTTACAGAACCCCCTAGCACATACTGCCAGTAGAATTACTAGCAGAACAAACCCAGTGTTACAACAATAACCTGAATAAAGATATTCAGAAAGGTTCAAGCTGTCGAGACCTGACTTGTAAGACCAATGCCTTACAGAATCACCATATATCTAGGGTTTTCAGGCTCCCTAAACCGAACATAAGGGTTTTGATGGCTCCCATAACCAGATTTAATGAAACAACTCACATAATTGTACAAGTAGAGCTTTAGCTGCACCAATCCATCAGGGTTTTGAAAGGCTCCCCCAACCTTTTTGATGGCTCCCATTAGAAAAATGGGTTTTAACATTCAATAGCTATGGCAAATAGACCAGTCCACCCTATCATGACCATACCAAAGATGAAACAATAGCTTATGAATATGAGCCAGAAAATCTTCAACTGCACCATAGTATTTAGGGTTTTGAATGGCTCCCCCAACCATTAACAAAGAAATGGGATTGGGGAAAACTCCCCAAACCACCAAGTCACAATCTGCCAGAAAAAAGAAAAGACATTCAAGGATCTCTGGCAAAAATAGGAGTCTCCAGCAAAGGCCAAGCCCTATAGGGTTTTGAAAGGCTCCCCCAACCTTTAACAAAGAAATGGGTGAGAGGAATAATATTCCCCACGCCACCAATTTACAGCTTGCCAGGCAAAAGATAAAGCCATCAAAGATCTCTGGCAGAAACAGAGCCCTCCAGCAATGGCCAAACTCACCCACAATACCCCAACCCACCTCTTTCATCCAACTACTAGCCACTTCAATAGGCAGAGCCTCCACCTCAGAAGGAACTTCCACCTCTTTAGAAAGCAGGAAAAAGGTATTAAGAGGGAAAGAAACCTTCACCTCAAAACATGCTTCCACCTCCATAGGAAATAGAGTAGAGGAGTAGTGAAGATGAGAAACCACCAGCTGCCAAAGAGCATTTGTGTGCAACCCCACCTCAATAGGGATCCCACACAGGACCACTCCAAACAAACCAACACCCCTCTCCCACACAAATGAAATAAGCAATGGAACCCAAAAAGAGGCCCACTCGTGAGGTTCCCAGGAACATTCCAGCACAACAGGATCCCAAAGAAGGACCCAAAGCCACCGCTCACCATCACACTTTTGATGAAACAAGGGCTGCCTCCTCTCCAAAATAAAGAGGGAAAGAAGCCCCCCCAAAACTTTGTCATTGCAGGGAGCCCAAACCCTAACAACCTTAATAGGAGAGAAGCGAGAGCACCAACTGCAAATGTTGCTGCCCCCCACCAAGACCTCCCGCAGACCCCCACCTGGGTCACTGTCCTCTCATCTGATGCACCCTCCTCCTCATTGCTGTCGAGGACCCCTCCCACTCTACAACTGCACCCGCTCGACATTTAAAGTCTATTGATTGTTGAATGATTCAATTTTGTTTTGTGATAAATATGCTCAGTTTTCATAAATTGCAATGTCAATTATTCAACTAAATGTAACATAAGAATATAATACATAATGAATTGCTACATTAAATAATTGTACCAAATTATTAAATCAGAATCTAAATGATAGACACATTTAATTTTCTATTTTTACTTATATACTTACTTGCTTTTCATGTTGCATATATAGTTTCAATTTTGTTTACATGTTATATGTTATAAAATTTATACATGTATATACTTTGATCATTATCTTATAGTTGATAATTATGTACTTTTATAATAATCTTACATTTGATAATTATTTATTATTTATTTTAGAAACTTAGTATCAAATCAATTTTGATTTGTCTATTTCTTTTTAGAATTTATTTGATTTGATTATTTACATTGGTCCTTCAATTCAATTATGAGTGAAAAAAATGCATATTGTATCAATTTATTATTAATGCTAGATTTGATTATATAAAAATTTTAACATAAATATTTTGAATCATACTATCATCAGAAAGCATCATACTTAATTCAAGTTATTATTTTTATATAATTATACTTAATTTCAATTAAGTAGTGGTTTAATCTTTTTTACATCAATAATATTTTGTCATAATTTTGTACCTTTAAGAATACAAATTATATATTTTTAATTGTTAACCTAGATTTATCTCTATATATATTTACTACAAACTTAAAATTATACCAAACAATTTTTTTAATCTATTACCTATCCACTTGAAATTATCTGCTAAATGCTTTAAAACATAATTATTTTAAAATTTAAATACTAAAAATAAATTTTATAGAGTTGTCATTAACTTATATAACATTCTTAGTTTTTTTTAAAAATAATTAAACACACCATCTAATTTAGATTCTAAAAATCAAAATATGATATAAATAAATAAAATAATTATAACATTTTAAATAATGTCTATAAAATTATATATGATTGTAAGTGTGATCAGTGCAAACCTAATCTATCTTGAAAGGTGTAGACATTCAAACATTAGTTTATCAGCATATTCCTAACTTTATAGAGAACGCTATTTGCAAAGACACTCAGATAGAGCTTAAACGGGAGCACCCTGTCACCGTTTGATTTGCTCTCGCTTTAGGGATGTGGGTGTGCTCTCGAATCACTTGGAGAAATTCCCTAATGATGATTAGGAGGAATATGAATTGATTAGGGACCATAAGAACCCCATAGTGGCACAAAATCAGGTATAGAACACCCGTTTTGCCTCTAAGACCTTAAGGATCCTAATGAGCTAAAAATACATATTATGCTATGAATGCTTATTCTAAGTTGATTTTAGTCCAAAATAGATATGATATGATGCAAGAAGCTATGAAAAAAAATAAATGAAACTAAGATTCATCCATTATTCTAAGCTAAAATGTGTTAGAAAGCTTGAAAAATAATGAAATCTAACAATTATGCTAAAAACTTAAGATGAGATCTAAGAACAATCTAACATTATAACACCACTTAGTATGATTATGTGAATTGGTGATTTTCTCTAAGAAGAAGAGGGTATTTATAGGATTTTAGGAAGGGCTTGGGTTAGGAAGTGGAGTTAGGGTCAGGGGTAGAGTTAGGGGTAGAGTTAGAGGTAAGGTTAGGGGTATGGTAAGGTTTACCTTGCGTTAGGTTTGCTCACACATGTGTGAGCAACACTAGGGAAGTGTGAACAAGGGATAAGTATGGAAGAAGAGACATGGGTCTCTCTATGAGGCTGTAAGAAGCCTTAAAGAGTGTGTAAGTAGCTTTAATGAAGGTGTAGGGCTCATTAAGGGAAGGGTTTGACCAAAAGTCAAAGAGACTTGGATTAGGCTAAGAAGGTTAGGAAACACCTTCTAGATAGGTTTAGGAAGGGTTTAGGGAAGTTTAGGAAAGATTAGGAAAGTCTAGAAGATTTTAGGGTTTGGAGGGATTTTAATAAATATTTCATTTATTAAAAGGATTTTGGTCAATTTATCAAATAATTGATAAATTTTACGGGGAATAATGTTTAAATCAAATTTAAACATTTTGGGAGGGGTTTCCTTAATTAAACATTTTTAATTAAGATAAAGGGATTTAATGACATAATAATAAATTAATTAATTAACAAATGATGATATCATCAGGGGTTTTCAAAAAATAAAAATACTTTTATTTTTTAATGGATTTTTAGGTGTCTACATTTTGCCCCTCTTTGATGAGATGCCGCAAGTGGCATAGTGTCAAAGACAAGAAAATAAGACGTCCCTGGCTAGAATTTAGAGGAATAAGAGGTTGTGCCCCCTCAAGAAAATAGTGCAAAGAGTAAATGTTGTGAAATTTTCTCAAAAAGAACACAAGCGGGAAGGAAAGGGAGGATAAATAACCAAACTTCCAAGAGCAAAGATGGATGAATGCAAGATGAGATGGAATGCATGATGCATAATGCAGCTACATGAAGGATGCAAGATGCAAGGTTAATCTATATGATGCAGGGGATTTTGGGAAGCTCCAAGTTTAAATGTGGAGAGCACAACCTAGTTTGATATAGCAATGCTAGAGACCTGTCGAGGTTACGAAAGAACACAAGGCCTTGTCACTAGCGCTGCAGAGGACTGACACTAGAAAGACATGCAGGGTTGCCCCAACATCACGCATGAACCCAAGAGGAAGCATGGTAGAAATGATGCTAGAGAAACCATAAACAAATAAAATTTCCCAAATGCACCATGTAACCTAGAAGATCACATGTGAACTGTGCAAGGGTCATGTCCGACTAACTCATAGGCAGAAGCAAAATATCAAAAGACCTTGCCCCAGATCATCCTCATTCTTAGCACACCAAGATATAAAGGATCATGGCGACTTTGAGGAGAGGAATAATGAGAAGTTGTAAAAGATTAACAAGATCCAAAGGACAAAATCCAAGACCAAAATGATAACTCCAAAATACATCATTTTCCAAGGAGAGAGATTGTTTTGATTGATGGTGGGAAGATTGATCTGAACGTGTGGAAGGATACATCGATATGGACCTGGTGTGATTGGTAGAAGAGTAGGTTTGATAGGAGGAAGGATACATCCTCAAGGACCCGTTGATTGATGAGAGAATGAGTGTTGTTGTTCGCTGGCAAATGATGAGTCAAAGAATAGCCGCTAGGATCAAGGATAGTCGACAATAGATGTTGCTGAAGTACAAGGTTGGGTGGGACAATATTTCTGATCAAATGCTACTATAGGACTGACAAGGATTATGTACAACAAGATGGGATGAGTATGTACTATAGACAGGAAAAAAATTATAACTTATATGTACATAAGCTCAGGATTTGGGACAGGAAGATCTCACTATACAGGATAAATACAGGAAGGATTGCGTGATATAAGATATGTATAGGAGATGGTACATGATATGTGTAAGATATGGTACAAGATATGTGTAGGATATGGTACATGATATGTGCAAGATATGGTACACGATATTGCAAGATATGGTACAAGATATGTGCAGGAGGGATTGCAGATTTGCTTGAGGATTAAAAAAGAGGAATGTTGGGGGATGGTGGTGGGGATGGGGATGGTAGAAAAAGGAGTGGGTTTTGGGATGGTGGGGATGGGAGTTTGATAGACAATGACCCGGTCCACTATGTATGACACTTGTTTGCTAGGTTTTCACCAACATACTTGTCCAAGGCGCTTGAATTGCCAAGTTTTCACCATTGGACGATTATTTTTCTTTTTCTTTTTTAAATTTTTTTAATATTTTTCTACTTTTTTTAATTTTTATTAATTTTTTAAATATGTAGGATCTGGTTCAAGCATAGAACCTCTTTAGATGTATGATGTTGATTGGGTCATTTAAAGGCTCACCTTCTGGTGTAGATAGCTGATAGGCTTTCGAGCCAAAGAATGATGTGACAACATAGGGGCCCAACCAAGTAGGCTCAAACTTGCCTTTCTTTTCTCGATTTACTTAGACTTTCTAATTTTCTTTGAGGACCATGTCACCAACTTGGAACTGTCTAGGATGGACCTTCTTGTTATAACTCCTTTTAAGTCAATTTTGGTATGAAATCGGGTGATCATATGCTTGTTGTCTCTTTTCATCTAGCAGATCCAATTGTGTGAGATGTGCTATGCGATAGTCTTCATCAGTGGTATAGTTCTTCATGGAGACTCGCAATGATGGGAGCTCAACCTTAATGGGTAGAATGACTTCAGCACCATATACAAGGGAATATGGGGTGGTGCCTGTGGGAGTGCGATACGATGTATGGTAGGCCCAAAGGGTGGGATTTATTTGGAGGTGCCAGTCACGACCAGAATCATTGACAACCTTCTTGAGAATTTTCAGAATGGTTTTATTGGTTGCCTCAGCTTGGCCATTTCCTTGAGGGAAGTATGGACTGGAGAAATGGTGATGGATGTGGAGTCTGGCACATAGATCATCCACATGCTAGTTTTCAAAAGGTGTGTCGTGGTATGTGAAGATGGTAGATGGTATGCCGAAGCGGCAAACAATATGGTATAAGATGAATTTGGATATTTGGATGCCAGTAGTGAGGGTGAGAAGAATTGCTTCAACCCATTTTGTGAAGTACTCTGTGGCAGTGATTATGTACTTATGTCCATTTGAGGAGAGGGGAGTGATTAACTTGATGAGGTCAAAGCCCCAACATGAAAATGGCCAAGGTGGCACAATGGACTGTAGGTTCTGAGCTAGTCCATGAATCAAATTTGCATGTTGCTGACATGGTAGACATTTCCTAACAAATTCACAAGCATCATGTTCCATGGTAGGCCAATAGTACTCGACTCGAAGCAACTACTTTTCTAGAACCATGCCACTCGTGTGGGCATTGCAAATTCCAGTGTGGACCTCTTGTAAAGCCAGGACAACCTCATTTGAGTCTAAACACCTAGAGAGGATATCGTGATATCCTTGATGCTAAAGGGTGTTGGCTACAAGAGTGTAGTGGGAAGCTCTTTGAATTAGGTTTTGGCATTGGTTATTGGTGAGATGGGGAGATATGATACCATTTTTTAGATATGCATGGATGTCGTGGTACCATAGGGACTGAGGACCAACCAAGACACACACTATCTCTACATCAACGTTCTCATAAGTAGGCGTGTGTAGCCACTCGACTAAGAATTCGTATTGTGATGAGTCACGCGGGATCTCTAGCAAGGATCCGATGGTGGCCATTGCATTGACCGCTTTGTTTTGAAGCCTTGGTATCTGCGTGAATTGTAGATTTAGGAAATTCTCTTTCAATCTGTCCACTAGTTCTTTGTAAGGTAGCACCTTATCATCCTTTGTCTAAAATTCATCTAGGACTTGTTTGATAATCAGCTGCGAGTCTCCAAACACTTGTAGTTCTGTTATGTTCCACTGAATGGCTATTTTGAAGCCTGAGATGAGTGTCTCATATTCTGCAATGTTGTTAGTACATGGGAATCCTAATTTAAATGATTTTGGAATATCATCACCTTAAGGTGTGATGAATAGGATTCCTGCCCCTGATCCATGTAATGTGTAGGAACCATCAAAGTATAGCTTCCATATGGGTTGTTCTTTGATCATACATAGATGCTCATCGGGGAATTCCATGATCAATGGGTATGCATCCACCAGAGGCGCTTCTACTAGCTGGTCGACAATTACTTTCCCTTTGATTGCTTTCCGATCGATGTACTGGATGTGAAACTCACCGAGTAGCATGACCCATTTTGCCATACGGCCTGTGAGAGTTGTCCTTGATAACAGATATTTGAGGGGGTCCACCTTTGAAATGAGCCTAATTGTGTGGCTAACCATGTAATGTCTAAGCTTTTGAGTGGCGAAGACTATTGCAAGGCATGCTTTCTCCATTGGTGATTAATTCAGCTCATAGCCAACTAGAGTTCGACTGATATAGTAGATGGCTCTTTCTTTGTTATCATCATCATGATGGGCTAAGAGTGCCCCCAATGCTATAGTGGTCACTGAGATGTAGAGCATGAGAGGGCATTCTGAAACTAGTGGTACAAGAATTGGAGAGTTGGCTAGATATTCCTTGAGCTTCTCAAAGCTTCTCTGACAGATGGGATCCCATTTGAAGCTTGTGTCTTTGCGGAGTAAGTGCGTGAAGGGTTGGCACTTGTTTTCCAGTTGTGATATGAATCATCGCATTGATTGGAGCTTTCCTTGTAGACTCCTGAGCTACTTGAGTGTTCTTGGTGGAGGCATTTCCATAATGGCTTTGACCTTTTTGGGATCAATCTCTATGCTGTGTCGTGATACAATGAAACATAGAAGTTTTCCAGATGTTACACCAAAGACACACTTCATTGGATTTAGCTTCAAACCATAATGATGGAGACAATCGAACACACTCTCAAGGATGTCTAGGTGTTCATGTCATGTTTTAGATTTTGCAAGAATATCATCCACATAGTCCTCCATGATTTTGTGAATCATGTCATGGAAGATGGTTGTCATTGCTCTCTGATATGTGGCTCCTGCGTTCTTTAGCCCAAATGGCATCATGTTGTAACAGAAGGTGCCCCATGGTGTGGTGAATGTTGTTTTATGTTGATCTGCTTCTGCTATTCGAATCTGATTATATCCTGAGAAGCCATCCATGAGTGACAAAATCTCATGCCCCGCTGTAAGATCTTCTATCGTGTCTATGTTGGGTAGTGGGAAATCATCCTTGGGACATGCTTTGTTTAAGTCCTTGAAATCTGTACAAATTCTGATCTCACCTGAAGGCTTAGTAATAGGCACCATGTTGGAGATCCAATTTGAGTTGTCTATAGCTTTGATAATCTTTTCTTGGAGGAGTTTATCGAGCTCAACTTTTACTAACAAGGCCACTTTTGGATGCATTTTTCTTAGCTTCTCCTTGACTGGTTTGACATTGGGATCTACTGCAAGATTGTGTACAACAAGACTTGGATCAAGCCCTGCCATGTTCGGATATGACCATGCAAAATTTATAATGGATTCTTGGAGAAGCGCGATGAGAGTCATTTCTTCACCCTCTGTTAGAGATGCTGCAATGTAAGTGATTCTTGGACATTCTTCTGTGCCCAAGTTGACTGGCTTGGTTTCCTCTATGATTATAGGTGACTGCTAGGGTCTGTAATCTTGGATAGGAGTAAGAGGAAAGTCTCCATCTTCTAGCACCTCGTAGAGGTTTTCACCAAAAGATACGCCCTTTATTTTATCTTTTTTGGAATTAGAATGTGTCTCGAAGGGGTTTTCACATAAGGACTCATTCTTTTCTTTTTCTTTTTCACTTTTGCGGCTAAAGCTTGCCTCTTCCCCGAAATATCCTTTAGGGTCGAGCTTATAGATGTGATTTGATCTTGAATCTTGGTCTGCTTGTTGGCCTGATGCTCCCATGAATTCTATGAGGGCTTCTGTGCTTTGGAACTCATTGATATGTGTGATGCTTGGTTGGTCCTAGTCTATGAGTTCGAGGTGGATGAGGGGTAATTCTATGATGTTAATGGTGAGTTTTTGGAGGATAGAAGTGCCCAGGAGGGTGTCATCATCGAAGATGTCATCATATGATTCCTTTATTTCCTCTTCGAGGATGTCTTCGATCTCTATGAGGTTGTCCTAGCTATTCAAGAAGGGAATGCTGGTCATGTTGGTGCCCCCAGTTGTGGTATTGGGCTCTTGTATACACAAATGAGAGGTATTAAAGCCAAGACCTTGATGTTGTGGATTCTTTGATGCTATGATCGGGTCTTTGCTTCCACCTTCTTATCATCTTAGAACACCACGTTGATATTTTCATTGTTCAGTGGCGTACTTGTGGGATTGTGGATACTTGTCCTTAAAGTAGCCAAGAAGCTGAGTGGCAGGTGGTGGGGGATCTCTATACAACCACCTATTGATGTCAAGGTCCATCTCTTGACTATTTATATTGCCATGGGATTCAAAAGTCATAGGTCCCATTCGCTTGATTTCATGATTATCTTCAACAGGCTTGCTTTCGTGACTCGGGTGCCCTTGTGTATGTGGATCAAGTGGGAGGGCCCCTACTGCAAATGCATCATTCAAGGTGTATTCACCATAGCCCTGGTTATTGATCTTGATAGAAGAGAGAGTGGAGGCGAGAATAGTCTCTTGATCGCAATGGGATCGGGATGAGTTAGCAATAGAAGTGCCAATGTTGATTCTAGGACAATGGGTGGAGTGAGGGAATGATGCTTCCATCACATGACAGTATGCGAAGGGTTGGGGATCAGCATGGATGGTAACCTGAGCACCTTGGTGTGGAAATTTCATGCACTAATGGTAAGTAGATGGTACAACCTTGATGGAATGGATCCATGGTCGGTCGAGGAGGATGTTGAATGGTAAGTCAAGATCAACAACATGGCAGATGGTGTCTTAGGTTGTTGGGCCTAGCTAGATAGGAAAAAGAATAGTACCTTCAAAGGTACACTCTAAGTTGTCATATGCCTTGATAGTGATCACTTCATGTGATATGTCAACCTCTGTGAACCCAATCTGTTGAATGAATTTCAAAGTACATAAGTTTAGGGCTGAGCCATTATCTATCATGACCCTTTTGATGGAAAAATATCTGACCATGACGGTGATGCAGAGAGGGAGATTAGGGTTGCTCACACATGTGTGAGCAACACTAGGGAAGTGTGCAAGGGGAACAAGTGTGGAAGAAGAGACATGGGTCTTTTTATGAGGCTGTAAGAAGCCTTAAAGAGTATGTAAGAGGCTTTAATGAGTGTGTAAGGCTCATTAAGGGAAGGGTTTGACCAAAAGTCAAAGAGACTTGGATTAGGCTAAGAAGGTTAGGAAACACCTTCTAGATAGGTTTAGGGAAGTTTAGGGTGACGTGCAAGTTTACGGTGACGTGCAAGTTTAGCGTTTGCTTTTTGCCTTTTCTCCAATCAATATAAAATGGCAAGGCTACGATGTGGGTCCGTTGCAGTGTATTGGTTTTTCTCAGTTGTTCATAATTTTCTCTGCTTTGGGTAATGCAAAATGCAGTTGTCAACTTCGAAACAAGGCTATAAAATATAATATTTGGACCCATCATCCGCAGCACCATTTAGTCCCTTTGAAAACATCAAATTTAAAATTAATTTTGTGTGAGAACACAGTTGTACATGGCAAACATTATAAATGATATCAGATGGTGGAAAAACAACTCCCTGAACTTCAAAGCTGCAGACGGTACAAGATGTGAGCAGAAATAGTACTGTTTTGGGGTAATGGAAATGCTCTGCAGTTTTGAAAAATAGAAATGTGTGCAATATTAAAAAAAACTAATTTAAAATTATTTCTTCAGTTAATTCTTGTTTTAGTTTTATAAATAATTTATTGTATTTATTATTTAATTTTGGGAGAAGTATAATTTTGTTATTATGATATTATAAATTAATAAGAATAGTAAATTATTTATAAAATTAAAATAATAATTGTTTACACATCTACATATCTATTTGTACAAAATAATTGAAGAGATCATTTTAAATTAGTCTTTTTAATATTGCATACATTCCCTTTCCCTTTTAAAACGACATAGCATTTTCATATAAGAAATTTATAGTTTTTGTATAATTTAATTTAAAATAAATATAAATATAAATTATAATCATATATAAATAAATTTAATAAATAATTTAATTAATGTATATAATTAAAATTTAATGTACATATATATTATAATATTATTATTACTTTTCTTTCAGATTTAGATTTTTTTTTTCAATAATATTTTTCTTCTTTTTTAATATCTATTGAATAAAATATAAATATTTATATTTTAAATTATTTTGAAAGTGTAATTCTACTTATTTTGAGAAGTTAAATAATAATGTTAATATATTTATATATATTTTATACATCTTAAAATAACTTAATTATTTATTATATTTTTAGTAGGTAAATAATATCATTACTAAAAAATTTACACAACATATTTCTTTATAATATAAAAAATTATTAAATTTTTTTTTAAAAAAAACCGTAAACATATAATATTATTAAATTATTTAAATACTATTAATATTTTATATTAATGATTTTATTAATATAACTTTTAAAATATTAGAAAATAATAAATGAATAATTTGAAAACTAAAAATAAGTTATTTTCAAACTGAAAAAAAATAAAAATAAAAATTCCCAATCGCTATTCATAGAATCCACACTAAGTTTAAAAAAAATTTTAAGTTTATTTTTTTATTAAATTATCTTTCCTTAATTTAAAACTGTACCATATTTGAATTGCATGTTTGACTTGCGAAAATGTATAATTTATGTAGGCAAACCTGCATCAGTACGGAAGCCTGTCAGTTATGCATGCATAGCAATGTAAAGGGCATCCAGCCATATCGAACGATATGGCTAGATAATTTCGCTTTGCTCTAAATAAAAATGGGCAAATGAACGCCATTTTTTAAAAACCCAACCTAAAAAAGTCCCCAGAAATGGACCCTCCCACTACAAAAATACTTACATGCACAGAACTTTTTCTCTTTCCGCAAAGTATTGTTTTGAGAAAAAAAATTAGAATTGCGTTTAAATTCTAAATTATTTCTTATTAAGTTTGGTTAAATCTAATTATGGTGTTTATCTATTTAAATAAAATTATATTTAATTAACTAAAATAATAAAAAATAAATATATAAATAATAATTTGATATATATTATATATATAATTTTATAAGAACATATATAATAAATCATATTCTTAAGTTAAACATGAGATATATTGTATAAATATTGATATGAAAATTTAGTAAATCTAAATTATATAAAAATTATGAATATTTATAACTTAAAAAAATTTACCAACTCTTGTTCTCCCAAAATTTTTACTATTCCTCATATTATAGGTGACATTTAACGTTTTAATTCTTGTTTTAGAAAAATGATTAGAATTAGATTAAGATTCTAAATTATTTTTTTATTAACATTTAGCTACCGACGTTTATCTATTAAAAAAAAATATTTGATTTACTAAAATAATAATTATAATTTTTTATTTTAGAAAAAGATAATATTAATAATAATTTAATATATATTATATATAATTTTAGAAAAGTATATATAATAAATCATATTTTCAAATCATTAAAGTTAAACATTAGATATATTATATAAATATTAATATTAAAATTTAGTAAATCTATATTATATAAAAATTATGATATTAATAAACTATATATATTTATAATTTCAAGAAATTTACCAACTCTTGTGCTCCCAAAATTTTTACTATTCCTTATATTATAGGTGACATTTAAAGTTTTAATAGGAGTAATTCTTGTTTTAGAAAAATAATTAGAATTAAGTTTAGATTCTAAATTATTTTTTATTAACTTTGATTAATAAAATCATTTAGCTAGACGTTTATCTATTAAAAAAATTTATATTTGATTAACTAAAACAATAATTATAATTTTTCATTTTAGAAAAAAACTATATATTAATAATAGTTTAATATATATTATATATAATTTTAGGAAAATATATATAATAAATCATATCCTCAAATCATTAAAGTTAAACATTAGATATATTATATAAATATTAATATGAAAATTTAGTAAATCTATATTATATAAAAATTATGATATCAATAAACTATATATATTTATAACTTAAAAAAATTTACCAACTCTTGTGCTCCCAAAATTTTTACTATATTTATTAAGATAGTATTCTTCATTATTTTGCTTAGGTATTTTCCTTTTAAGAATTTATAAGTAACAAATTTTTATATAAAAATAGAAGGAAAACTAAATTTATTTATTCTTTTAGTATTACATTCGAGTTTAAATAACATTAAATATATTTTAAGATGTTTCATAAACAATAGTATTAATTATGACTTTTAAATTGTGCAGGCTCACCCTAAGTGTTGGGATAGATCCAAGGTCAAAGAAAAGTGCGCTCATCTTATTGTACATGTTCCCATTTCGAGCCCAATATATGATCCTTGCATTGCTTTTTAAAGATTACGCTTTCCCTATATTTGTAATGAGTTTTCGTGATCTTGTATGTTTTTCATTTTTCTATTATGATTTCACTTTAGGTGAGTGGTACAAATCTTACTACAAATGTCTCATAGATTTTGGGAGCTTGTTGGGCATACCTAGTATTTTGAATTAGCTTCGACGGTTTCAAAGAAGCATGTTGGATATTGAAAGTAGTAAGAGAAGCTCCTTATATAATATTCATATGTTGTCATGCTTTGTATGTTGGGTATACCTGCCCACTGATTTGATATGCTTTGATCATGTTGCCTTTTCATTTACACTTTTAAACACTTGTATTACGTAATGCTTCACTTATGCTTTCCATTTAAATGCCTATCGGCGCATCCCTTGCACCTCCTTTCGGTGCAAGTGCTAGTTAAAAGTTTGTCTCCCATACTCCATTTGTTTGCTGGAAGATCGTTGGAATTTAAAAACAAAAAGATGTACTTTTGTACGGCCAAATTCTCATTTTGGTCCAAAATGAAAATTTGCCATGTTCCACCTCAAATGACAAATTCTCATTTTGGACCAAAATAAAAATTTGGCCGTACAAAAGTACATCTTCCTGTTTTCAAATTCCAGCCATCTTCCAGTAAACAAACGCCAGGATAAGCCAGAATAGGACAAAAATAACCAACAGCCCAGTAGTTTTTGAGAACGGGACGTATATAATCAATTGAATGAAAAAACTTAGTTGAATTAAATATATATTTTGAGAACGGGACGTATATAATCAATTGAATGAAAAAACTTAGTTGAATTAAATATATATCCACTAGACTGACATAGCCAATGTACGGCTTGCTGAGATGAATTTGTTTGCAGCTTTCAAAATTTTAGTTGACAGTAAACGTAAACTGGTTTTAGGTATGGGAAATAGGTACCTAGGTGAATAATTGAATTTTACCGTATGTATAGTGTAAGAAGACGTGACACGCATGTTTGCAGAATGAGTACGATCAGATTTAATCGGATCTAGTCACTGTACAGATAAGTCACCTCACCTATGTCCACTTAAAAAAAATAATCAATTTTTTAAACAAAGTACACCTTAATTTGAGGCCCCCTGTTTGTTCGTACTGTTACATTCCCTCTGTAAATATTTTAATCCAGGTAATTTCAACCGCCAGCTTCCTCGTCATTGCTATGGAGGAAGGGAAGAGTAAAGCATGACTCGCATCAATACATTTAATTGTTTGCATTACATAAATACGGTGCGGGTCGTACACCTAGTTGCAAATTCCACTCAATTGCATTTTCGGCTGGAGAAGAGGGTTTTATACAGCCGGGAAATCACTCACAAACAACCGGGAAACATTTTCCGACCGTGAGACAATTCCACCGTGATAAAATTCCGGTTGCAAGCAACCTTAGGAGAAGCCTATCGGCTAATTACTGATTACTGTACATTTCTTTTTGAATGTCAGTGCCTTTAATGTAGTCACCAATGATTTCACAGGCAAGAACATCATCTTCCCTGACTTCCAAAGACGAGCACATCATCTGCCCTGATTTACATTCAGTATGGAGAAGTGGATCTCTGGTTTAGAAGAGAGGCTGCCCCAGTGGCTTGCAAAAACACAGACGCAATGGGCGCAATGGGTTTATGCAATTTGGCAGCTTCTACGCTGCAATCCAGTAATCCTCCTTCTCTTATCCTATCTTCCCTTTATGCTGAGCCAATACTGCAGAAAGAAAGCAGTTGCAGTTGTTGTTCTGGGTGACAGTAGGGAGTATTATATGGAACCTGAAGAAATGGAGGCTTATTTTAGGGGTGGTCCAGTCAGATTGAAGAATTTAGAAGAAATAACCAAGCATAAACCAAATGACGCCTCATATACCCCTGCCTGGTACACAGTCAAGCACCATAACTACTATTACATAACACATATTTTTGCTCTGTGTGATTTGACAAAATGCACGCAACTCTTCGGTGAAGAAATAATCTTTGTCGAAAGGCTTCTAAAAATATCTGGGTCACTGGCAGTGGGGAAGCAGTTGTCTGAAACAGAGGCTTATGAAAAGATAATGACAAAGCGTTACTATTGCAGTAAAGGTGCTAATCTTGTAGTCCCTACAAACTTCAACTATGTTGATTTCAGCAGCAAGTTCTGGGTGGTGATGAGTACTCTTCCTATATTGCTTCAGGCTAACAGTTATGAAAAGCTTTCAAATTTGTTGAGTTTTTTTATTATTTTGTTAGATTTAAACAGAGGTCGATTTTACAGGCTTTACGACAGGGCTTTTAATGGCTTCACCAAGTTTGTTAAACTCAAAGGCTTCAAGGAAAAAACAGGTTGGTATGACTTCATGTCCATATTCAGCAACCGCTGGGGATACACTCACACTGTTAAGAAGTATGCTTATATAGCAAAACCAAAAGATACACTAAAAATATGTTGTTACAGCAAATTGGCAAAGCAGGATGACATAAAGATTGTGGGATGGGAAAGATACCGTAAAGATCCTAATGATCAGAACTTATTCATGGAGATAGACATAGATGAGGCTTACTGCGAGTTTATGAAATATAACAATGTCTATGCGGTGGTAGAATTGCAAAGGCCTGTTCACGTTTTCTGATCACAAGGTTAGGTTTCTGGGTGCCTCCAGTTAAGTACCACAAGTGATTGTTAATGTTTTTTATTGTATAATTCTTGTTTAGTTGTGTGCCTTTTGAACATCTGCAAATATATAAATTAATTTTTCTTAATGTTGTCTTAAATTTGATGTTTTATGTCAATGGGTCTTTAGTCTTTTGGTGAAGTTGTTTGGTTGTAAATAAGTCTACCAGGAATCAAGTCTTGCTGAGTCCAAAAGCTCGGACACCATAAGAAATGAAGCTAGGATCATGTCCCGAATAAATACCCGAGTCCTAAAATTTAACTATAAAATTTATTTGCAGAACACAGTAATTTAATAGAAGTTTGAATCTTAATGACAACCCTATCATATCAATGTAAGCGTTTCAAACTATTGTTCTAAATAAATTAACCCAACGATAAATAAACATTATACTTCTAACAAAACTCAATATTTTTCAACGGTGGCTTGCACATTTGAATCAGAGGAACTGAACCAATTGACCCTCATGAATATGACAAAACAATAAACAAAATTTATGGTTCTCCGAAGAAGGTAGTAAGTCGGCCTTCTCTGAGAAGCTTCCCGAGCAGAGATTATTCCTGCAATTGTAACTTGAATCAGTGTTTCTTTTGGGTAGGTGAGTTAGATGTGTCCAACCCAATTGTGATTACATCAAAATATAGTTATAAAGTATAGCTCCAGAGTACACTTTTCTCAAAATCAATTAGAAGGGAGGCGAACAGTCAATAGGCCTACTCTATTTTTCATGCCCCATTCTGAGGCTTTTCTCTATGACAATGTGCTCTAAGTAAATTAGAGTGTCCCGCTATTGAACAGAATTATTTTCTTTGAGAACAGATTTAACAGCCATCATGAGAACTCATATGTATCTCGGAAGCCTCCTCTATATGTTTTGCCCATTGTAGAGGACGTCAATAAGTCCCAAATCCTGACTATTTCCAGCAATTCCTTTCCTGCATTTAACAACAGGAGTTTGGATTTCTTTCACTTGAAACATTCTTTGGATCTTAAGAGTTGAAAGGTATAAGGATACAGTCGCACCTTTGAAGGTTGGCATCAATGAAGGATGGAAGAATTTTCATTCATTCGAAGTTAGTTTCTTATTTTGGGATGGTGTTTTGTATAAGAAGTGTTTTTTAAAAATTTGATTTTTGATGATAAGTAAATGGTTTTGTGTTGAGCTCAATATAGATTGTTGTTCAAAGAGTCAAGAATTATACCCTGCAAAGGTCAGAATACAACTTGATGGAGCTCAACATGGATTATTATCCAATAATTTGATGTCTATAATTCGAAAATTCTGGAAGATAGAAGTCCAGGAACTCAAAAATTCAGTAACAGCTACTTCTTTATAAAGATTACGAAGAAACTTGCTGGAAAACCACCCAATTCCGGATTTAATTTTTCATATAAAGATCATCTCAAGAATGTGTAATTTTATTTTATGCATTAACAAGTTTTGATATGTAACCCTTAGGGGTTCCTGGACAAGGTGAAATTCAAGATTTTAAAAACAATGTAAGTTTATTATTATGCAATCTACCTCTTAGTTTATTAATGATTATGATAATTTTAACTATCATATAATTATTTTAACTATATATATCACGTTATACATGTATCTTTGTCATTCTTCAATTTTATTCTTACATATACATGTGGAAAAAGCTTCTATTAGGGAAAACTTTAGTGGCAAATATTTTGTATTGGCATTTAAAAAATTGGTGAATTAGTGAAAGGAACAGGGTGGCTGAATCACCTCATTCCCCATTGTTTTACTTAATTAATTGTATCGATATAAGAATTATGTTTTCCAAATGGTCTAGTTAATATTTTTGCTTGAAATTTTAGAAGTGTGTCTTAATCAACAGACCTAATTTGCTTGGCATTTTTTGAAAGCTTGTCTTAATTCGCAGCCATATTTTCCAATTCAATTAAGCATTCAATATTGTGGGAGAACTGATTTCACCAATTTATTATAAGTTTATCCCAATGGAAGGGTCCTTAATCGCCTAAAAAATCACAATGTATATATTTTGTTGAGGTTTGATTCTCCCTACATTTACATAAGATGTGTTAGAATTCAACGGGATTTGCCAAATAATTATATACCATTGAAAATTCCCACTGAATCCATAGTGGGTTCCTCGAGATTAATAAGTGCCTTACATGACCCTTCTCTAGTGTCTCCTTGATCAGTCATCCCATCAAGTAGGCCATAAGGGATGACAAGTCTCTCGTTGGCACCATCCACAACTCTGTCTAGGATGGGAGTTGGGTTAACTTTCACATAGGTAGTCATATGATTACCATTATCAAGCTCACCATAAACCAAATTCTTCATTTTATCTCTAACTTTAGCAAAGTCTTTAATCTTCTAAAGAGAAATATGTTGGGCATAAAGTGATTTGGGAGTAGAAGAGCCAACAGATGGAGGTGAGGAGGCCGACGGGGGAAAAGAGGAAGAAACTGTCTGAGGAGAGGCAGGAGAAGCAATAGTGGGGGGAATAACCATAAGATCAGAGCCATGGGGGGCATACAATAGATGGAACATAAGTAAAAGGGGGCTCGCCACCAAAAAGAGCATTAGAA
Organism: Chamaecyparis obtusa; assembly: GCA_027943335.1. Taxonomy (NCBI): domain Eukaryota; kingdom Viridiplantae; phylum Streptophyta; class Pinopsida; order Cupressales; family Cupressaceae; genus Chamaecyparis; species Chamaecyparis obtusa. The sequence goes on from BSBK01009771.1 coordinate 142,936, forward strand.
CTAGAAGAGGCAGCCAAGGAAGGAGTCAAGGACTCAACACTAGTCGAGGGAGTGTCAGGGCTCACTGGATATTTACAGGGTCTAGTCTTCTTCAGGAGAGGTAAATTACCTCTCATATTACCTTCCCATTTGCAAAGGAAACAAGCATTAATACCCCCCAAAAATTGAATGGGGCAAGAGATATCTTCATCATCTAAATCAAACACAAGTTCTTGTGGCTAGTCATGTCCTGTAAATAAAGAAATTAAAATCATAGCATCCAAGTGTTAACAGGGTAGAGGAATCGTCCATTTTGAGGACCAACCCAACATTCTCTAGTGTCTTGGGTATGAAATGCCAAGGATATGGGGGCATGTTGTGAGTAGTAATCCAACGAGGGCACGAAAGTGCAAGAACTTCTTTAGAGTTTATACTAGGAGACCAAGGGCTCAGAAATAGTAGTTACCAACATTCCAATATTTTTTTTTATGACTTCCTTTTGGTGGGAAGGGATCTAAAAGAAAATAATAAACAATCCCTTTTGAACCATACGATAGAAAGAATAAACAAACACTAGTCTTTTACCCCAAATGTTTTGCAGCCAAGAATTCATGAATGCACGGGAAGATATTTTAGTCTGGTCTAGGGCTGAAAAAAATGGCAGTATCCTTAAGCCTACACTTTTCCTTAGAAATAGCAGACTGCATATGAAAATTAGGCTTGATAACAAGCTTGGTAAGAGGCAGACGCTTATCATTGACTCTGCCATGATTTCTCTCCGCTCCATTCCGAACCCTCACAAACTTGATGTCTATTGGAATCCTCCTCCTCAGCACTATGACTTCCTTGAAGGTCTTTGTTTGGGTATGGGACTCCCCAGGGGAATCATTTGCCATATAAACCCTGTGAAAAAAGATGCACCAAATGCCCACCTAGGACCAAACACCCACATGAATGCACAAAGACAAGCTGATGACAATTAAAAATTTATTGATTTTTATAGCTTTAATTTCAATGATGTGAATTATAATTTACTGGTTGGCTAAACTCTTCCCTCTTAAATGCCTTTATCAATAGTTTTGGACCACTGATTTAAAGAGCGTGTTAAATCTTTGCTCTCTAATAATTTCTTTCATCCTCATGATAGATCATGTAGCATGATCCAAAATGTTGATGTGTATAAATATCACAAACAGTTTAAATCAAAAGTACAAAACATAATATAATCATGAGCTGTGGAAATTACATGAATCTTTTTCATTATTTTTTAAAAATCTCTTCTCAATAGTTAATCTTTCAATTGAATTTATAACTTTTTTGAAAAAATTGAAAAAAAATCATGATTAATTTAATATTTAGAAATTATAAGTTTCTATGAATGATAGCCTCTCACATATTTATAGATAATATATCATTTTTCTCTTTTCCTTTTCATTTTTTTTCTTATAATAATAGGCTTTAAATTTGACTACATATCAAATTGTAGATATATATTGTTCTATCGTTTTGTAAGGTTCCAATGACATCTTCAGTAACCCACTTAATATATGCAAACAAAAATACCATATAAAATTATCCCTTTAAACATATGTGTAACATTACTATTAAATATCAATATTATCAATAACTTACTTAAAAAGTAAATTACAACAATTTAGAGGATTAATATAAGCTTCCTTTTGATGCAGGGACTTCACAAGGTCATAACTTTTAACTTAGTTGTCCTATTCAGTTGACATTTGGTGAGGATATATATTGCGAGGGATTTTTTGGATTGCCAACAAACCTAATTCAATTGGACCTTGACTTGATCACATTTTTGAGGCCGAATTCCTTCATTTGAGCCTTCACAAAGGGTTTTTTTCTATATTTTAGAAAGTTATTTTTTAAATTATTTTTGAATTGGTGATTATTAGTAGTCTAGAAAGTTGGAAATTTGTGTCGTAGTCCTCTTTATTAGATATTTGGAGATTTTTATGATTTTCTAGATAAGTTTTAAAATTATTAAAAAATGACAAATTCTAAAAGTTGTCAATGTTTATATTTTCAGATTATAGCAAGGAATATACAATCTATAGAAGTCTTCCAAATAACTAAGCACAAGATATAAATAAGTAATCACAAAGGAGAGATAGTAATCGGAAAGTAGACTTGACACTATCTTTAAATTCAGGTCTTCAACCTCTACTAGATGTGTGTTGAGTTAGCCCACCCAGGGCTTTTTTTGACTTAGATTTGTGATGTCATCAATCAGCACTATGTGATAGGTTTGTCCTTCAATGTTGACTTGATGAAGTATGGAATTATTGCCCACAATCAGGCACAGTTATGGTATCATGCCCAACCCTTGCTATGTGTCAAATTCAATCTTTATAGTGACTTGGATGTGTATCAAAATAAACCCTTAATATGTTGATCGATCTTAATCATGAATCTGATTCAATTCCAAGTGCCAAGTCTGCCACAATTCTCTGAACTAAGGCTGCAAGATCTTCCCTTATATCGCTCTTCTAGGGCTGCACAATACTGCCCTAATTCACTCATCCTAAGGCTACAAGATCTGCCCTTATATCACTCTTCTAGGGGTCACCGATTTGTCATTGAGGTCAACAACTAAGTGCATGAATTCACTCCTCAATATCTGCCCTAATTCGTGCTCTTTTCTTCTCTAATTCAAACCTTCAATTCGCTTCCTAGAAGGTCTGAAATAAATCGCTCAAGAAGAATAAGAATAAGAATAATGTGAAAGGATGAACTTGCAAATCTACTCAAGTACTTGTCACATTATGTTTTCGGTGAGTTCCTTGAGCAGATCTACATGCTTTATTTATACCCATAATGGTGACTCTTCGAGAGTCACAACCCTTCCTCAAGGTTGGCCGACTTGCACCTTGGAATTAATTAATTAATTACAAGTTGTCCCTCTTGGAATTAATCCAAGTCAGCCCTCTTTGTCACTTTACTTTATTATTATTATTTCAAGTTCACTTCCTTTTGATCTTGAGAATAATAAAGCCCATGACAATAACACTCCCTCTTGGACTTGAGAGAAGGATCAACCTATAGATCTCCCATCTATAGTAGGACTCGAAAATATAACCTCAATGGATTCCTTATCCAATAGCGTCATAGATCTCACATCTATGAAGGTAGATCTCTATCTACCAAATATGATGAGAACACGTATGTTACACATCATTCCCAACCATTCATCTCATATCCATACGAGAATCATCTTTCCATGGTAACATCAAGTCATATGATACTTACCAATTGGATGTGGATTTCCTAGATCCACGATTCTCCACGACTTAAGAGATAGAATATCAAGTCCATGATGTTTACCACAAGTCAACATAACATCAAGTCCATGATGTTTAGAGCATTGGTCTAACAAATATCAAGTCCATGATATTCACCAAGTGCTTGGATTAATGGTCTATCGATATCAAGTCCACGATGTCCACCAATTACTTAGATGTGGATCCCTGATCCATGAGATATCAAGTCCATGATATCATGAGCATTGGTCTAACAAATATCAAGTCCATGATATTCACCAAGTGCTCAGAGTAATGGTCTCTAGACATCAATTTCACGATGTCCACCAACTACTTAGGAAAGGATCCCTGATTCATGGGAAGAATATCAAATCCATGATATTCTCTAAATCTCCAATTCATAAGTGTAATCAAATGAATCATATAAGCAGAATTTTATCTCATGAATCCACATAAGCATAAGAATAACCAACATAAATCTTATCTTATGAATATAGACTCAGCTATAAAGAAAATATGCTCCCACACACAAAATATGCAAATGTAATTATATGCCAACATAAGCCAATGCTAGCATATATCATATAGTTTCCCACTATTAATAAAATGTGTTCACATATGTATATAACATAAGCAAGGTAATGTAAAACATATGCCAATGTAAAGTATGTTTCCCATGCATACAATTAAAAACAATGTATGTTGCCATTCATACATCAAGTTAATCAGCCATGCGCGTAAAGTATGCACATGTCTAATAGAAATATGTCAATGTAAGATACACTGCAACATAATGTATGCTTCTCACAAATATGTGTCAGTTATGCCAAAGATAGATAATTAGTTAGATATGCAAAGAAACAGCTATGCTAATCAGCTATAAATGTTCCCATACATATGTTCAAGAAAAGTGTGCATCCATGCATAATGTATGGTCCTCATATATACATGTCAAGGTATCATAATGTATGTATCCAGTAAAACAGTTAATGTTCCCATACATATATACCAAAGTGAAGTATGCAATCCTACATAATGTTGTAAAGTATATCACAATATACTAAAGAAAATAATGTGCTTCCTACACATTCATAATTAGCTAATAACGAATAAATAGCTATGCCAAAGGACCATGACAATGATTCACAAAACCAGGTTTAAGTGATCCCATGATTAAAATCCCTCTTAAGCCAAGTACTAAGGTGTGTTTCCTTCTACATAACCACACATGGATAAATTGTTAGAATGCCCATGATTCATATTATCCATGAATGTTAATGTCATACCAGGTTATGATCTTAGGGCATGTGCCACTCAAGATGATCTACTCCCTCTAGAACAATATGGTGAGAGGTTTATACGAATCCTATCTTCTCCCTCTGAAGCTTAGGTTTACCTTGTAATGTCCAAAAGGTTAGAATCCCTCTCAATTGTATGTTTCCATATATTTAGAATTTAATTGTAAAATTTCAAAACATGTATTGACACAATTTTACCCATATCTTTCCAGCCAATTAATATTAGGCGTAGAAGGACCAATGAATTTGCATAATCAGAATCATAGATCTTAATGCAAATCAAAACCCTCATAAGATGTAAGGTTAAATTACTATTTTTAGACCAACCCCTAGTTGCCATAGATTTTTTAGTTTTGAAAGAGTTAGACTGAACTCTAAATCTGAAAAATTGATCTTTTTGTCTACCTAGGCTCTGATACCATGTTAAAATTTTCAGATTATATCAAGGAATATACAATCTATAGAGGTCTTCCAAATAACTAAGCACAAGATATAAATAAGTAATCACAAAGAAGGAGAGATAGTACCCAGAAATCAGACTTGACAATATCTTTAAATTCAGCCTTCAACCTCTTCTAGATGTGTGCTGAGTTAGCCCACCCAGGGCTTCTTTTGACTTAGATCTGTGATGTAATCAATCAACACTATGTGATAGGTTTGTCTTTCAATATTGACTTGATGAAGTATGGAATTCTTTCCCACAATTAGCCCCAGCTCTGCTATCACGCCCAACTCTTGCTATGTGTCAAATTCAATCTTTATAGTGACTTGGATGTGTATCAAAACAAACCCTTAATATGTTGATCGATCTTAATCATGAATCTGGTTCAATTCCAAGTGCCAAGTCAGCCATAATTCTTTGATCTAGAGCTGCAAGATCCACCCTTATATTGCTCTTCTAGGGCTACACAATACTGCCCTAATTCGCTCATCCTAAGGCTGCAAGATCTTCCCTTATATCTCTCTTCTAGGGATCACTAATTTTTCATTGAGGTCTGCAACTAAGTGCATGAATTCGCTCCTCAATGTCTGCCCTAATTCGCTATTCTTTTCTTTACTAACTCGAACCTTCAATTCGCTTCCTAGAAGGTTTGAAATAAATCGCTCAAGAAAAATAAGAATAATGTGAAAGAATGAACTTGTAAATTGTTAGGGTTGACAGATCTGGAACAATTATAAGATAAACAGTTATATGCAGAAAACAAAAGAAGAAAACAATCTAAACACAGATAACACACAGATTTAATGTGGTTCACCCAAAATCTGGGCTACATCCACCTACACAGCCGTCCAAACTTTCTTATTATCCAGCAAAATCATACACCACATTACAATGCATTATGCATCTCAGCCACTTAAAACATGCGTTTTAGGGCAACCTCTAAAATCGGTCATTTTAGGGTTTTACAATGTTTGTTTTCTTTTTCCCAAAAAAACACTAAAAATTTTCAGCGTTGTGCGCTGGCTGGAGGTTCGGGGCTACCGCCCCTCACCTCGAGCAACTACATGAGCGAGCACCATAATATCAACACCCACTACATGATTAGTCACCACAATATCAACAGTCTCCAAGTTCAGGCTCCACACCAAACAATCTCCCACTTGGAGACTGAACCTTGACGACAATGCAGTACGTGCAACTCCCATTGGATAAAAGACTTTGTTGTGTATTAACTCCATGATCATCAGTCAAGAAGCCCAATAGAAGCTGAGCAAGAAACCAACTTCTCCTTGAGGACTTTCTTTGTGAACACGTCTGCAGGATTGTCACTTGTGTGAATCTTCTCTAGCCGTAATTGGCCATCCTCCAAAACAAATCTTATAAAATGGTACCTGAGCTGTATGTGCTTTGTCCTTGAATGAAAAGCAAAATTCTTTGCAAGATGAATGGCACTGTGGATATCACTGTACAATGGGCGATCTTCTTGCTTCTAACCCAATTCCTCTAGAAAACATTGTAACTAGATCATCTCCTTGCTAGCTTTCGTAGAAGCGACATACTCAACTTCAGTAGTTGAAAGTGCAGTAACCTTCTGCAATCTAGAAATCCAATTGACTGCAGTACCCCCTATAGTGAAAACATAACCTGTAGAACTCCTCCTTGTATCAATATCTCCTACCAGATTAGAGTCAACAAATCCACTCAAAGAAGAACTGGATCCTTTGAAACATAATGCCTTTTTAGTAGTACCTCTCAAATATCAAAGTATCCATTTGATAGCATTCCAATGTTCCATACCCTAATTGTTCATATACCTGCTAACAACTCCCACTGCATGAGCAATATCTGGTTGTGTACATACCATTGCATACATCAGACTACCGACAACTGATGAATACAGGATGTTAGACATTTTATCTACCTCTTCCTGTGCCTTTGGGAACATTTCCTTAGTCAATTTGAAGTGACTAGCCAAAGGTGTATTGACTGCTTTTGCATCCTGCATATTAAATCTTTTCAACATCTTCTTTATATACTCACTTTGGGACAAATTCAAGGTTCTATTTTTCCTATCCCGTGTAATCCTCATACCAAGGATTTGCTTAGCAACACCCAAATCCTTCATAGCAAATGACCTTGCTAATTTATGTTTAAGTTCATTTATATGTTGCATATTAGACCCAACAACAAGCATGTCATCAACATAGAGTAACAGGATAATGTAAATCCCATTATCCAATCTCTTAAAATATACACAATGATCAGAATGACATCTATGGTAACCTTGTTCAGCCATGAAACTATCAAATTTTAAATACCATTATCGGGGTGCCTGCTTTAGGCCATACATGCTCTTCCTTAACCTGCACACCAAATCCTCCTTACCCTTGACCTCATATCCCTCTGGTTGTTGCATGTAAATTTCCTCCTCCAAATCTCCATGGAGAAAAGTTGTTTTGACATCTAGTTGTTCAAGATGCAAGTCATCTGCAGGCACAAGACTTAGTACAGTTCTAATTGAAGTCATTTTTACAACAGGGGAGAATATTTCATCAAAATCTATACCCTTTTTCTGTGCAAAACCTTTTACCCTAAGTCTGGCCTTATAACTTTTCTTTCCTCCATCTTCCTCCTTCAACCTATAAACCCATTTGTTTGGCAAGGCTCTTTTTCCTTTAGGTAAAGGGATTAAGTCCCAAGTCTTATTTTTCAAGAAGGAGTCCATCTCCTCTTTCATGCCCAGCTTCCACTGTTGTTTGGCATCCACTTGCATTGCTTCTTCATATTCTTTTGGTTCACTAGAATCAGTCAATAAAATAGAATACAAAGAAGGAGAAAACCTTCCAGGAGGTCTACATGACCTTGTAGAATGTCTAACACTTACATGAGTTTGTGGGATAACCTATTGTTGCTGAGCATTAGGTACCAGTGGCATTTCATTTTTAGGAATCTCATCCAACACCACATATTCTTGTGTGACATGTTCATGCTTCTTTTCCTGCAATTGTTCTTTATACATGACCTTCTCATTGAATATAACATCTCTAATTCTAATTATTTTATGATTTTCAAAATCTCATAACCGATAATCATAGTCATCTACTCCATATCCAATGAAGGTACATTTTAGAGATTTAGCATCAAGCTTGGTTCTATTTTCTTTATCAATATGGACAAAGGCTTCACAACCAAAGGTTTTTAGAAATGAATAATTTACCTTTTTACCAATGCATACTTCCTCTAGAATACCACCATCCAAAGGGGTTGAAGGTCCTCTGTTGATCAGATAGACAACAATGTTTACAACATCTACTGAGAAATGAAGGGGCAGTTTAGCATGCAATCTCATGCTCCTTGCACGTTCCATGATTGTCCTATTCATTTTTTCTAACACCATTTTCTTGTGGGGTTATTGGAACTATCTTTTTCCTTCGAATTTCATTGATAGAATAGTAGTCTTCAAAGGCTGTGCTGCAATACTCACCTCCATTATCGGATCTAAGACACTTCAACTTCTTTCATGTCTCATTCTCAACTAAAGCTTTCCATTTCTTAAATGTTTCAAAAACATAAGATTTTTGTTTAAGGAAATATACCCATGTTTTCCTAGTTGAATCATATATAAAAATAACATAATAATGAGAGCCACCAAGAGATGATACCTAAGCCAGTCCGCATACATCTGAATGTACTAGCTCTAACTTCTCACTTTTCTTTTCTTTCCCAACTCTCAAAAATCTAACTCTTTTTTGTTTACCATAAACACAATTTTCACAGAACTCTAAATCAATATTTTTCAGTCCTGGCAACAAATTTTTAGAGTGAAGGATTTTCATCCCTTTCTCACTCATGTGCCCAAGCCTACGGTGCCACATTTTTTAATCTGTTCTTACAACATCTATAGTAGCTTTCCCTGCATTAACATTATCAATAGCAGCTAAGGTAGAATAAAAGTTACTAGTACACAGATATAATGTGCCCACCTTCACACCTTTAGCTACTACTAATGAACCTTTAGTGACCTTCCAGACATTGTCTGTGAATATGACTATGCCGCCTTCACTACCCAGTTGTCCTGCAGAAATTAATTTTTTTCTTAAATTAGGAACATGCCTTACCTCCTGTAGCATCCATTCATTTCCATTCGACAGCTTGATCTTTATTTTTCCCTTTCCGACAATAGGACGAGGCTCATCATCACCCAAATATACCTGTCCAAAATCACCCTGAACATAATCTTGAAAATATTTTCTATGGGTTGTAGCATGCAATGAAGCCCCATAATCTGTTACCCAAGAATCATTAACATTATCCAAACATAAGATTAAAGCATCTTGTAAAGTATTACTTGTAACATTAGTTTCCTTACTGTCATCTTTATTTCTGTCTCCTTGTTTATTTTTTCGAGACCAACAATTTTTCTTCAGGTGACCAAGCTTTCCATAGTACCAGCAATCTTTCTTTCCTTTAGATTGAGAGTGTTCTTTCTTTGACTTCCCTTGTGACTTATCATGCGAAGGGCCTTTTCGTCTTTCCCTTGTTCTTCCTCTGTTCTCCACATTTAGAGCAAAACCTGATGAGGTTGAAGATTCACTTGTGCTTTTCCTTCGCATTTCCTCGCTTAGGATAACACTAACAACTTCATCAAATTTCAAAGTATTTGGACTAGAGACAGAGTTACTTACAGCCATAACCAAGCTATTCCAGCTTTCTGGCAAAGAACATAAGATTAAAAGAGCCCTAACCTCTTCATCAAAGGAAATATTTACTAATGACAATTGACTGGCAACTGTATTAAACTCATTTAAATGATTCACTACAGATCCTCCCTCACCCATTTTCATATTAAATAAATGCTTCATAAGAAATACCTTATTCAAAGCTGAGGGTTTCTCGTATAACTTAGCCAATGCCTTCATCAGGTCTACAGTCATTTTTACCTTTGATATGTTTAATGTTACAGATGGTGCAAGGCATAAACGAATAGATCCCAGTGCCTTTCTATCCAAAATATCCCAATCTTCCTCTAACTGTGCGGCCGGTTTATTTGTCTTTCCTTCTAATGGCTGCCACATGTCTTTTTGATACAGATAATCCTCCATCTGCATTTTCCATAACTGAAAATTCTTGTCGTTAAATTTTTTAACCTTGAATTTGGAATCCTCCATTGCTCCCACTCAAATCTGAAAATCCTGCCAATCTATAGCACAAAACCTTGGTCTGATACCAATTGTTAGAGTTGACAGATTCAGAACAATTATAAGATAAATAGTTATATGCAAAAAACAAAAGAAAAAAACAATCTAAACACAGATAACACACAGATTTAATGTGGTTCACCCAAAAGCTGGGCTACATCCACCTACACAGTCGTCCAACCTTTCTTATTATCCATCAAATTCATACACCACATTACTACATGAGCAGGCGCCATAATATCAACACCCACTACATGATCAGTCGCCATAGTATCAACATAAATCTGCTCAAGTACTTATCACATTATGTTTTCGGTGAGTTCCTTGAGCAAATCTACATGCTTTATTTATACCCATGATGGTGACTCTTCGAGAGCCACAACTCTTCCTCAAGGCTGGCTGACTTGCACCTTGGAATTAATTAATTAATTCCAAGTCGTCCCTCTTGGAATTAATACAAGTCAGCCATGTTTGTCATTTTACTTTATTATTATTATTTCAAGATCAATATTAACAGTCAAAAATTACCAAAAGGATAATTTTGAATTACTAGATATTGTAGTTTTCTTTGAGTTGTAGAACAAATTGCAGAAGGAAAATAAAGAAGAACCGTTATTCCATATTTCACGTCTCTTGGTATTTTTTGTTAATGGCATCATTAATGTTCTGAATTGGCTACATCACCTTTGGGTCTAGGCATAATTCTAGCTTCGATTTGCTTAGTATATAAACTTACAAAGGTTTAACACAAAAAGAAAATAAGTTGGAAAATGAGAGTTTCAAAAAGAATTTAAATTTAAATTTTATTAATGGAGTATTTTTTGAAGTGTCAGGTAAACTTCTTTAACGTGATTGGTGATGTGGGCAGCACACACCCTCCGGATCTACATGAAATACTTTTGACCTAGATCTATGAACTAGTAAGGCCACAAAGCTGAGGTCCAAAACCGCGAGCACATTGGAGCATCGAAGGTACAAACTCGCAATCACAATGGCCCAACAAAGATTTGAACCTAGGCGGGGAAAACAACAACACTACCACTTAACCAACACACTAAGTGTATCTCCTTGCTAACAATTTTATAGGTTGTCTTACATATACAACTACTAATGTATTTAGTTTTTATATGTTTTAATATTAATGAAATTGAAATTATAATTTACTCGATGAATGCTCTTCCCTTTAGCTTAGACCTATCAACCCTCTTCTTTTTGCTAGGCCAAAAGTTACAATAGAATATATATGTTAAGGATCTTGACCATTATTTTAAGCTAAATCCTTCAAGGTGTTATTCAAATTATTATTGGATAGGTGATGTTGATGATCATAAATCTTGTTATACATTTAGAATAGTATTTCGTGTTGTGTTGTCTCTTCAAGCATTAAGGAGAAATCAACTATTTTCTTGTCATGTATTGATATTGTGTAATTCTATGTGCGAAGTTATTTGGCTAGTGAATTCTTAAAAATATGGGATAAAAATAAGAAGGGCCAACTTTAATTAAATATGTAGATCAAATGTGTAAGACTTGTTATATATTGTTGCATATTTGGAAGACAATGTGTAAGACTATCTTTGATAATCACAATGATCATCAAGAATTTGTGTTTTAGAGGCTTTACTCTAAAATTTTCTATTATCTTACATAGACTCTATTCTCTAAATTGTACATTGACGCTTAAAAAATAATTGAAGTTGGAATTTCAAATTCAAAGAATTAAGAATTAAATTACACAGCTGCTTGGTAAAAAGGTTACCATGGGGTAAAAATTAATAGCTCTACTACATGACTGATGATGGTGTTGGACAAAATGGACTGTTGTTTTGTTTTAGTGTGATTGTCATCTTTTTGCTCATCAAAGGATAAGAAAAATTGTTGTTGTTGCTTGTAACTGTCATAAAAAGGACCTCAATTTGTTTCATTGGTTAATGACCCATATTGAATAGTTGTTTTAATCTACTTTGTAATTGTCTCTTCTGTTATTAATTTGTTTACTCTTGCAATATTCAACTGTAATTATAATTATATTTGTATTCAATAATTTTTTTTAAAAAGTGTCAATCAAAGTTCAATCAAATTGACAAATAATCCATCATCGTATAAGATCGAAGCATATTAAAATTCAACAAAAAATATTCAATCTCAAATGTAGTACAATAATATCATGGTTGATAACTAAATTTTCGTATCTCTAAAGAATCGTAGTTTGTTGTCAATAAGCTTCGAATTCACTATCTATCAACTTATAGTTTGTTACCAATAATTTGCGATTTCTATCAAACTCTTTACTAGTTTGATAGAAATATTGTTAGAGTTCCTTCTATCAATATGTAAATACTTCTATTCACTGGTTCTATTCTTCAAGTTCATTACTGTTTACCTTGCCTTTAAAATATAGGATGGATCATCTTTCATATATTTAGAAGCATTTTTTTTAAACAATGATAAAGGCATTTAAGAGGGAAGATGTCAACTAGAAAAATAAATGTAATTTCAACTTCATTAAAATTAAATCCTATAGCAATCAAATAAATTTATAGATGTTTGTGTAAAGCAGTCCACAAAATTATTAGTGAAAAAGTTAGTATGCAAAGAAAAAGTAAATGGAGCATAGATTCCAATAATGGTGGTGGGAGAGTAAAGTGGAGAAGAGAATGAAAAGTTTAGCAGAAGAAATGGAATGACTTCTTTGAATCTTTTTTAAAGATTAAAAATCAAATTAATAACAAAATTAAATTTTATAAAAAAAATCATGTTATAAATAAAGAATTCATGATTGCATATCATGTTCAAAATGTGCAACACACTTTTAACATAATCATCCCATTATCTCACTTCCTATTCATTATTATGGCGGAAGCTCTTGGTAGGAAGTTGGGTAGTCTTCATAATCAAGGAATTCTTAAAGGTGTGGAAATCACCTCCTAGTTAGACTGACGACACATCAAATATTTGTTGATGATACAATAGTGTTTCGGAAAGGAACTATTAGGTAAGCTTTATAGCTGAAGAGTTTACCCTCGAATTATGTGAAAGGCTCATGTCAAGTTGCAAATAGAGACAAATCTCATATATTATTTTTCTTTGTTAAAAATAGGATTCAACAAAAAATATTGAATACTCTAAGATTTAAGGAAGGCAAGCTCCCTTGGACATATTTACGTGTTCCGGTTGACAAAACATTAAGATCTACATCAACCTGGAAACCTATTGGAGAGAAAGTAGACATAAGAATGGAGTCGTGGAAAGCCAAATGGCTCTCTTGGGTAGGGAGGATCGTCATGTTGAAAGCAACCCTTGTAGCTATCCCAATCTATTTTATGTCCTACATTTCATTACCAACAAGAAGCTATTTTGACCTAGTGAAGAAAATGAGGAAATTCTTCTAGCAAAGTACAAACACAAAAAATAAGTTTATCCCAGATGCTTGGGATAAGATATGCAACCCAATTGAATTTGGGGGACGAGCATTAAGAATCAGTTACATAAAATCAAGCTTTAGGGGCCAAATTGTTTTGGAAAATTCATCATGACCCACACCTCAAATGGGTAAGGATACTAAGAGGGAAATATCTCTCCAACATTAATGAGGATGAGGCCTTAAGAGTTACGAAATACCCTAGGGGTTCTCAGATTTGGAATTTTATTTCCAAGTCTAGCAGCATAATACTAGATCATACCACTCAGAATATAAAGGATTACAGAAGAGCATTATTTTGGACTGATTCTTGGGGAGGATATCCTATTATAAGCCAATTGATGGACTCATCAAGAATCAGTAGAGTTCGTTCGGAAAAAAATGGGGACTTTTTGTCAAAGATTACATCACAGCTCCTGAGATTAATTCAGAAGGTAAGTGGCAATGTGAGCAATTTGAGGATCTAGGCCTCCCTTAGAGGGAACTTGAGGATCTTAAATTAATATTGAAGGATAGATTATTTATACTAAAATAGGGCAGGGATGATATGAAATGGAATGGATCCAAATCTGGCTTATACAATGTGAAGGAAGGATACAAGATAGCTTCTAAACAATATCATCAAATTAAAACAAAATTGCCAACTCAACTTTGTTGGAGTAAAGTGTGTCTTCCAAAGGCGGGTATTTTTACATGGGCAACTTTACATGGGATAATTTTGACTTCAGATTGGCTCAAAAATTTTGGCTATCAAGGCCCATCTATCTGCACTTTATGCAAAAGTAATGAGGAGGACACAAACCATATTTTACTTGCTCATTCTCTTTAGAATGTTGGCAGTGGTTGTGTTGAAAACTCGGATGGATCTTAGCATTATCAAATGACATCCTATCCTTATTCAAATCGTGTCTCATATTGCCAAAAGAGAGTCTATGCGAAAACCTCTAGGTCATATCCAATTCTGATTTGGGAATTGTGGAAAGAAAGAAATAAAGAATATTCCAAGGAAAAAGCATGGAGAAAGCTTCGATTCTAAACAAAATAGAAGCTCAACAATAGTTGAAATAATAAAATCTCGAATTCAAGCTAAGAACCCTTTTCCAAAGTTTTACACCAATTGGGATGACATTATGTTGAAAACCTAGTATGGTCTTAAAGCTCCTCTAGTCATTGGAAGAGGTGCTCATACTAGCATAAAAAATAGAGAAAATTGCAAATGGAATCCTCCCCCCATAGGTTGGTACAAACTAAACTTTGATGGAGCTTCCAGAGGAAATCCTAGTCCCTTGGTAGTTGGTTGTGTGATTCATTCCACCAAGGGTAGGATTTTAGCTAGATTGTCTATACCTTTGGAAAATGATACATATAATATGGCAAAATTCAAAGCCCTATTAGTAGGATTATGCTTATGCTCATAATTAAATTTGGCTAAGATAGAGATTGAATGAGATTCCATGATAGTGGTGAATGCTATCAAATCCAAGGCTACACCAAACTGGAGGCTACACTCTATTCTTGAGGTGATCTTATCATTGATTAACAAATTTGAGTGGACTACAATTAATCATATATACAAAGAAGGAGACTACTTCACAGATGAATTGGCAAAACAAGGTGCACATGGCATATATAATAAAAAGATAATATCATAATAGGAAGTAGCCAATATAATAATTTCATGCAGGGAGATCATATATATTAATTTTTACCTTGTCAAGAGTAGATGTTGGTAGTTGGCACATATACTAAATAGATAGTATCAATATAGGAAGTTGTCAATACAAGAATTTTATGTAGGGAGACCATATATGAGGTAGATGTAGGCACACTAGAAGATGAGGTTGTCGATGAGGACGTGGATGTAGAGTTAGAAGGTGTGGCAGAGGAGAACGTTGATGCTACAGAGAGGGATGAGGAAGAGGGAGAGGACGTCCCAACAAAGGATGTTGAAGATGATGAAGGCTCATCATCTTAGTCGAACTGGCCAATATAGATAATGCTTAGCCACCATGCCTTTTACTTTGTATAGATTTAGTGTATTCTAGGTGCTGCATAGATACAGATAGTATTAGTCTAGAGCTAAGAAGATGCTCCATTTTGGTTTTTTATGGTCTTCCAGTTTAAGCTTCCTTATTTTAAGATTTATACTTTGAACTTCATGTAGTTTTTTAACTTATACTAATTCAAATCTTTTGGCTCCAACCCCTTATTTATTAAAAAAAATAAAAAAATCATCCCATCACACACAACAACAATAATCCAAAAGGAAATAATATACATGTGATAGAGAGAACCTCTCAACATTGTGATTTAGAATTTCATCAAAAAAATATGGTGACCTTTTGACCACTTATGATCTTTTTATTTAATTTCAATTTTTATTATATCTTTTTGTAACATTTTAGTTCAATTTAAATTTTTATTTTTGAATAGTTTTAATCCAATCCTTAGTTTTTATATTTTTAGTTTGAAGTAAAAAATTGAAATATTTTTTTATATATTGAAACAATACAATAAAAGATTTACAAATAAAATAACAACCATCAAATTACCTCATAAACAACATTTACAAATTTGTTACAAAACAACCCATAATATAGTGGGTTTAACCATGGAGGAAACTCTGTAGTTAAGCGCGCTCGAGCTGGAGTAGAACTAGGATGGGTGACCTCACAGGAAGTCTTGGTGCTACATCTCTGTGAGCATCACCTAGATCCAATGAGTGCTAAGTGTTCCATTCATTCTCATTAGAAATGGGTTCATGTGAACCACTACTCATGAAATAGGGGTCAATGAGTATGACTCAAAAAACTACACAGTTAAATCCTGATAGCAATATCACAATTTGACTTGTGAAAAATATCTCCTACTTAAACCCATAAAAGACTTAAGATCCCCTGCTCTTTTGTTAAAAATAATTTCTTTACCACCTTGAGTGGAGAACATCTCAAAAATGTCTTCAATGTTAACCTCCATCATAACTAACAAGCACGTTCGAGATTATCATTTCTACCATTAAATTGATGGGTAAGTACTAAGTACGAGGCTACTGAAATTAATGTCCTGTTTCAAGCCAGCTAATGCATCCAATATTTCATTTTCATTATTAATGTGAATGGCAAAAGGAAAAGGAAATGACACATCACAGCCTGCATTTTCCACAAATCTGGAATATTAGGTATTGAAATTAATGTTCTGTTTCAAGCCAGCTAATGCATCCAACATTTCATTTTTGATTATTAATGTGAATGGCAAAAGAAAAAGGAAATGACACATCACGGCCTGCATTTTCAACAAATCTGGAATATTAGGTTTTGTTCTCACTGCAGCCCGTCAATTTCATTAAGAAAATGATCATTAATGATTGCCCATGCATTCTGCATGTTTTGGATTTTGATTAGCAAGAGTATTTTTTAGTTCAAAGTTAAAAGATTCTTTGCATGATTATTATTTTTCATTATGTAAAAATCATATGGCAAAGTTTTTGTATTAATAGTTAATCTTCAGACCCACTTTTTGGAACTGCAATTAATTAGTCCATTAGAAAGGAGGTAGAAAAATTCAATATTGTTACAATCTAGTTAATTTTGAGACTTGTACTTTTTAGAAGTGCACTAAATGAGTCTTTTGGTAGATCAACGTTGGTAATAATAATTAATCTTAGCATTTGTAATTTTGAAGTGTTATGAGTGAGCCACTAAAAATTACGTAGGAAAATTTAATATGTAATAAAAGTTATTTTATCATTTAAAATGTAATAAATAAGTTTATTGGAAAATTAGATAGGAAAATTAAGAGAAAAGGTATATAATTTTAATTGTCAATGTTTTTGGATTCGATTGTGTATAGAATTTCTGTATCAAGGTTTTAGATCACATTCTACAATTGAATCTGAATTTGATTGTGTCTATAATTTTTACATCAACCTTTCGAATCACATTGATTCGAATGTTGATGCAAAAATTACACACACAATTGGTTCCAGAAGCATTCTCTTTCATTTCAATGATGATTCATAAAGTGTGATCTGAAATATTGTTGCAAAAATTATATACACAATCAAATCCAGAAGCATTGGCAATTAAAATTTCATGGATGGATTGTGGAAATCTAATGACATTAATCATGTATAAGTTGGAAATGATATTTTGTATAATAAATTAATAAATATTAATGAATTAAATGCATGAAATCTCCAAATTCCATGATAATATGTCTAGAAAGATTTTGGGTGTATTTGTGAGCAATGTTTTTTATAAACGATTTGGATCATTCTCTATGATCCATCATCTGAATGAGTAAGCAAGGAAATAGAAATGAGAATAGTAGTTGTTACTATTCTCATCTCTTTTCTTGATTACTCATCCTGAAAAAAGATCAAGGAGAATGATTGAAAATGTTAAAGAAAAAATTGTTCATACTACTATTTTCATTTCCCTTTACTTGTTTTACTCGTAGTGATGATGAATCATGAAGAATGATTCAAAACATTGATAAAAAAATTGCTAACACTATCATGCTTATTTCTCTTTTCTTACTCACCCACGGTAATAATAAATAAAGAATAATCCAAAACATTGAAAAAAATTTGTTCACAGAGTAAACCAGAAACTTTCTAGACATATTAATGAATTGTTAACGTAAGGTACTTATATGAGGGGCCACATTTAAAGGCCAACCATGCAAATAAAACAAAGTATATGCCCCACCAAACAAAACGAAGAAATGAGTTTTTGGAAGTTTCAAAGGAAAGCCGGAAATGGAATGGTAATTATTACTGATTACTGTACATTTCTTTTTTGAATGTCAGTACCTTTAGTGTGGTCACTAATAATTTCACTAGTTTTCAAAGGCAAGAACATCATCTTCCCTGGCTTTCAAAGACAAGCATATCATCTGCCCTGATTGCATTCAGTATGGAGAAGTGGATCTCTGGTTTAGAACAAAGGCTGCCCCAGTGGCTTGCCAAACCACAGGCGCAATGGGCGCAATGGGTTTATGCAATTTGGCAGCTTCAACGCTGCAATCCAGTAATCCTCCTTCTCTTATCCTATCTTCCCTTTATGCTGAGCCAATAATGCAGAAAGAAAGCAGTTGCAGTTGTTGTTCTGGGTGACAGTAGGGAGTATTATATGGAACCTGAAGAAATGGAGGCTTATTTTAGGGGTGGTCCAGTCAGATTGAAGAATTTAGAAGAAATAACCAAGCATAAACCATTTGACGCCTCAGATACCCCTGCCTGGTACACAGTCAAGCACCATAACTACTATTACATAACAAATGTTTTTGCTCTGTGTGATTTGACAAAATGCACGCAACTCTTCGGTGAATTGTCTTCGATTGTGCTATGCCCGTGTAAACGTTCTCAACATTCAAACACACGGTAGCGTTCATAAGGTTTTCTATTTTGATATCACAAGTGCTTTTCTTGGCAAGGTTGCTTTTGCCCTTGTTTCAAGTGTTCTATGACATGTTTGATCCTACACTGTTTGCAAACCTGTCTTTTATCTGCTGCTACTACTTGTCAAACTGAAAAATTGCACTGTTCAATCTACAAATTTGGTCCAAGCGCTTCAAAACTGAGTTTTTCACGTTCACTGGTCAAGAGTCATATGATATTGAAGTATCCTTGCATACCCTCAACCAAGAATCCTGAGTCATTTCTACTGCCCTGTCATTGCTACAATTCAGAGTTGCTAAACTTGCATTTTAACCTGTCGTAGAGTGTCCTTTTCTGTTTTTATCTGAAGCTAGTTTGTTATCTACATGCTTAGATTTGTTCTAGACTGAAACAAATGAGCTAAAATTATTGGATTTGAGCTTAACGAATGCTACTCTTGATCACTTGTCACATCATGGTTACCTCTCTAGCTACTTGCTTATTGAGCTTCTTGCTCGCTGCTCGGCTTTAGTCAATTGATTGCTGTAAGTGCTTGAGCACTTTTGACAAGCCATCTCTCTATTGTTCTGCTTTGACAAGTGATCTTTATTAGCTTTGCTTATCTCATATCTGAGAAACTTTGTCTCATTCTATTAGTCAACCAACATCTCTTTTCATGCCGGTTACAACTTGATCTCAATTTGAGCAGGAGAATCACCCTCCGTTTAATTATACACAGTTACCTTCTCCAACTAGACGCTCACGCGCGCCCGCTAGCAATGATAGTTCTAGTTCTGACCAATCTAAGGATTCTAAGGCTACTCCGTGGTACAAAGGAGGTTTCCTCTTTTCTGCATTCAAGACCCCCAAAAACACAGACAGTGTCTCACTCACTTTGACTGAACAAGAAAAATTTCAACAGTTGTAAGCACACTTTAAGCACAAGGATAACCAAGCACGCTTAGACAAAGAACACAATCAACAAAGAATGGATGCTACTAGGCGTATGGCTTATAGAGGGACATTTCATGAGCAACCTAAGACTAGTAATCATGAGCATAGACCTCTTTTTACCAATGGAAACAATGGCAACAACACGCCACCAAGATCTCCTCCAAGGCCAACTTTTGCTATGCCTTCTTCACCCCCTAGACCTCCTCCCTCTCAACATGAGGCAGAGGCTAATGATGAGATTTCTAGTGAGGATCTTATGAGATGTGAACAAGATGTGGATTTCCAACGAATGATGCATAAGCTTTTAGAGCGTAATGGTGATCAATATTTTCAATATATGACTTCTAGAGGATACAAGCTTCCTCCCGGGTATGATGTCAGACAAATTGTCCAACAAAGAGTACCAACTGAATTGGAAGTCCTTCAAGAAGAATTACGTCAGACAAATCAACGCCTTACCCAAATGGCATTAGAAAGAGAGCCTCCAAAGGTCTCTTTTGTACAATCAATTTGTGCTCTTCCTTTTGATAAAGATCTATACATGGTCCCGTTTCCTAAGGATATTGAGGTTCCTAAATATGACAAGTATGATGGAAATGGTGACCCTCATGACCATGTGCGTCATTTTTATGCTCTTAGTATGGACTTTCTTCATGAAGACACATATCTTCTACGTTTATTCCCTCAAAGCTTAAGAGGCCAAGCTTTGGAATGGTTTGCGAAATTGACACCACCGCTTAAGACTTTTGATGAGTTAGCTCAGCAGTTTACCCAGTAGTACTCTTACAACATCCAACAACCTGTCACTGTGATAGATCTCGGTAATCTAAGACAACATCAAGGTGAGCCATTTGCAACTTACTTACAACGTTGGAGGTCATTATATTCTCGATATCCTCGTCAGCTACCTGAAAGAGAAAAGATTGACATTTTCGTCAACACACTTGTGCCTGAGTTATTTTATGATCTAAGGAAGCAATTGTTCTCCTCCTTCCATGACATGGTTGAAAGTGCATATCGGATTGAGGATGTAGCTATAAGAAAAGGGGATATTGTTATTAATAAAGATGCTAAAGGCAATGGTAAAGACAAGAACAAACCTTGGAATAAGAACAAGTATGTTGTTAATGATGGGGTTGTTGATGCTCCTAAAGTTAAAGAGCCTGCTTTCAATCTTTCCAATGCTATCTATGCAGCAAAACAACAAGAAGCTGCCAACGCTCACAGTGCTCCTAAACCTCAATATGCAGATAAGCCTAAGAAGTTATTTCGAAAGCGAGTCTATACCAAGTTGGCAGAACCTTACGATGTGATCCTTAAGACTTTGGTTGACAATGGATATCTTACGCTTCCTAATAAACCTGGTAACTGGGATCCAATAAATAAGCCCGATTGGTGGAGAGAGGATCATTACTGCCATTATCACAGAAACAAGGGACATCCAACAGACAATTGTTTTAGGCTTAAGGATGATATTCAGGATCTTATTGAGAATGGCACAATCTCCACTGATGGCTTAACTAAAAATTCTGATTACACAGCTTTCAAAGATCCTCTACCTAAGCATGATAAGGGGGAAACCTCTCAAACACATAAGAAGAATCATGATGCCAAGATCAATTACACGTATCCTTCTAATACGCTTGTGATTAACATGGTAGAGCCCATTGAGAGTGTTCTAATGATGAGGTCTCAAGATGATAATAACACCAATCATGGTAAGCCAAAGTTAGTCTTGCAAACATGTGGTAGTTCATCTTCCCGAAGTGAGACACTGAATGCTGTTACTAGGGGGCAAGCCAAGATTGTCCTTAAAACTACGCAAGATCCCAAGCAAGCTTTGCCTTCCAAACAAGTGGCTCCTTCAGCCACCCCTAGCTATGATCTTGTCCAACATCTACAAAATACACCAGCACAGATATCTATCCTTGAGTTGCTTCGGTTATCCCCTTCGCATAGAGAAATCCTTGAGAAAGCTTTGCATACAGCACATGTCCCCAAAGACATTGATCCAGATCAATTTCAGGCTATGGTCAACCACATTTCATCTCCACTATCTCTCTCCTTTTCTGCAGAAGATGACATATCTATTGCTCACCCTCATAATTTGGCTTTACACATTGAAGTTCTAGTCTACAACACCCGAGTCCGCCGAGTCCTGATAGACAATGGTGCAGGGTTAAATATTGTTTCTTTCAATGTCATACAACAATTGGGTTTGTCAGAATTGGCTGTGGATTCTAAGAAGAAGATTACTATAAAAGCTTATGATGAAGTGGAAAGATCTTCCAAAGGTCTTGTCACACTGCCTGTCCGAGTGGGCCCTATCACGAAAGATATTAGCTTCCAAGTATTGGACATCCCACTCACATATAACATTCTTTTGGGTCATCCTTGGATCCATGACATGCAAGCTGTTCCTTCCACTTATCATCAATGTGTCAAATTTCCATACAATGGCACTGAAGTTGTGATTCCTGGAGACCATACTATTGCTATCAATGCTCTTGCTGCTACTGAAAAATTTGTTCCTCATAATGAACCTTTTGTTGATCCTAGTACATCTCTAGTTGCTGCTGAGAAATCACTTAAGATGATGAGCCTTGGTATGGGTGAATATACACTGGGTTCCTTTGCTTCTATACCTGTTTCTCCTAGGTCATATGGGAGACCTTCTGATCAAATGAAGCCTTCCACTTCTGCTATGGTGATCTTTGATACCTTTATTCCTTCATCCATTCCTTTAGAAGCAGAAAGAGAAGAACAAGCTATTCAAGAGTGGATCTATAGAGAGGATTCTAGAAATACTCCCATGCTCAGTAATTCAGACACAGATACAGATGAGTCACCGATACACACTATGGCTCACATGGGAGATGATCTTCCCTCTACTTCACTTCTTTGGGGAGAAAAATGTATATCTACTAATGATATGGATGTTGATATGGTTCATTCTTGTAGTAACCATCCCGACGTGGTTGATGGGTCTTGTGTGGGGTCTGATGGGTTTGTTCCTCGTATTGCCTTAGTGGACCACGCTGGTTCTTCTATGACAAATCTAGATCTAGCTACTTTTGGAGCTTACCCTATAGGCTCAACCTCTCTTGTTACCAGAGATGACACCCCTCACATAAATGCTATTGAACCGGTCACTTCATTTCATTTTGCATCAACACCTGTTAATTCTTCCACCAGCGAAGTAGCAACAAAAAAGATTGAATCAGCAATCAAGTATCACAGTCATCACGTCAAAAGAAAAGAGCAATGGTCGGATGAAAAAAACCACATTGTGGTAGTATCCACATCTAAGAAAAGTAAAGATAAAAATTTGCTCAAAAATAATGACTCCAAAATAAAAGATGAGAAGCTGATTCTCTACAAACAAATGGTGCACTACTTCAAGCATGATCTCATATCTGTTACACTTCAGCCCATTCCTAAAGCTGAGAACAAAGTTGGTAATGCCTTGGTTACTTCAACATCCATCTTACAAATGAAAAAGCATAAATTTCACTTCAAGTTCCTGGTGGATGAATTACGCTATCCTGCTCACAAATCTTACAATCCTACCATCTTTCCATGTCTTCCACCTCATACTCCTCCATGCCATTCTTTCCGCCATCCCTTACACTTTGCCTTTGTCTCTGGTGACTTGTATAGGAAGGGTCTAGATGGAACTCTCCTTAAGTGTCTAGAAATAGAGGAGTCAGAAAAAGTGCTAGCTGAAATCCACGATGGCATATGTGGATCACATTCTAACGATCCTCGGCTAGCTCAGACATTGCTTAGGGCTGGTTATTATTGGTCGAACTGGTTGAGACCTCCTATCGTCACAGTTGCAGCATTTGGGCCTGGGGCCTATCAGTTCTCTACATCAGAGGAAGAAGATTCTTGATGCTCGTTTCTGTCTGGGGCATCCTTTGTACATATTTTACGATCCTGAAAAAATTCCAAAAAAAAATCATATATGATACTGAAAAAAACCTAAAAAGCATATAAAGTACTAAAAAAATGAGCATCCTAGTGAAAACCTAGCAATAGGCGCTTTGATGTCTCACCAAAAAAATCAAAAATTTCAAAACATCAAATTTTTTTTTGAAAAAGTGCCTTGGTTAAAACCTGGAAACAGGCGCCTTGGTAGCAAAAATACAAAAAAATTATAAAAAAGTCCTTAAAAAATCTATCAAGTGGTGAAAACCTGGAAATAGGCACTGCTTGAGACCCTTTGCACCTATGTCTATCAGTCTTGTGTGGCGCTCTTTCGCTCCACTTCTCGCTTTGCCTCTCCTAGCCTGGAATTGATTCTTGTCTTAGTCTAGGGGCCATATGTTGCTTTAAGCTTATCTTGGGTCTCTTTGTGCGTCTGGGTTTCTTGGGCAACTTGGTTCCAATGGTGTTTTTCAACACCACCCCAATGGTGTTTTTCAACACTACCCTTGCGTCGAGTGTTTCTCAACACTTATCATATGTCCTACCTGCAGTCTAGTATGATGCGATATTTCTCATTTGCAGATGCAATACTCAAAGTTTGACTCTATGACCTACACACACGCACTTGACTTGCTGAGATTTGTTTGAATTTATTTCTTTGCATGCTGTCTATGATGATTTCTTTGCTGAGTGGTCTCTCCCTGAGAAGTTTTCGATGATGCATAGCTAGAAGACTGAGGGTATGAGAACATGTTTTATTGCTTTTTCTGCTTGTGGGTATATTTTGTTGATCCTAACTGTCATGAGCATTTATGCTGGTCTTACTTGACACTGTGGATTGACATGGTATTATCCTTGACTGCTTTTGTGCAAGTGCATACTTGTAGCCATCTTGACTTTCCTTGTGTCTCGATGCGAGTATAATCTTGCTATATTAAACTTAGGTAATCTCACTGTGCTAGTCATCTTGACCTACATGTCTTTGATGCCTAGGTGAGATTTCCACATTCCTATCTGATAAAGATCATATTCATATTCACATAGTTATGCTAGTGTGTATTGTATGATCTTGCGACGCTACCAATAACGCTCGATGATGAATATTAGATGTCTATTGGCTTTGTAACCTTGCAAGTAAACCACTTTTCATGTAGCTTGCATTTCTTAGGTTCATGTTAGTTTAGTTTTGCATCTTGCATATGGAGAGAGCTCTCCTTTCATTTTTCATGGACTTGTTAATCAGCTGCGCTCACCTTTCGCTTCTTCTCGATCATGTCTTTCACTTTCTTGTCTTTCATCTCACATCATTTTCTCTTCATTTCGGGATCCAAACCGAAATCCACATTCACCTTGACCCTTTCTCCTTTTTCCGCACAGTTGGCTGACCTTTTGAGGCCTGATCCTTTGATCTTCGTTGGGGCATCATAACCTCTTCATCCCCATCTCTTTCAACCTTCTAGTCTTTCATTCAAATCCCAAGTTCCAATTCCCCCCTCTATGGCATTTACAGGTTGAGGGACCGATAGGTTCGTGCCCCGTGTCCCATGTGTGGGGCATCCCTTCATTGGTTGATGGTTATTCTATTATCTTTCATCTTCGATTATGATTTCTAGTGATTTGATCATGTTGCTCTTGCTTCTGCATTCCCTCTACTTGATTTCGCTTTCGATCCTGAGGGGGCAGACACATCATATCTTATTAGCTATCTCTTTCCTAAGTGTTCAATACTGTCGCTACCAGGCTGACCATGCAGGATTTGCTATCTCTCTGCACTTCATTCTTTGGAGTCAGATCGCTATTTGCTTGCCTTCTTGGCTATCTCTTGCCTTCTTGGCTGATCTGAGTTGCTTTGTGATCCCAAATCGATCTCACATTTCAACTTCATTCTTTGACTACATGTGTTCCCAAATCGATCACACATTAGTCAAAGAGGGGCAAATGTATACACCTAAAAATGGTCACCTAGACTATTAGCCCCTTTTTGCTAAATCATAAATTGCTTATTCTTGATTAAATCCTAGTTCTATCATTTATTCGATTATTTTCTATGGGCTAACCATTTTATCCTAAGTTTTTATTTATTTAAAAGGAATATTTCCTCCCCTTTTAATAAATAAAAAGCCCTCACTTTTCCTCTTATCCTAAGTTGCACAAATAAAGCATTATTCTTATTTTATAAAATAAAAAATAAAAGAAAAGCATTTTTTGTCTCATATGGACACAAAAGTCAACTCTTATTTTCTCATTGGAGGATACTTGTGCACATGGATTGCTCCTCTTTTAAGCTCCACCGTTGATTAAATCTTTTGCCTCTTAATCTCCATGGCCCATTCCTTTTTCATTCCCTATAAAAGGAGAGCTCTCTTCCTCATTTGCACACACAATTTTTATGTTATTGTTATGCTACAGGTTTTCTAGGTCATCTTGGAGCTTTTGGAGATATTCTTGCATCTAGGGTTTGAAGATTTGGAGCATTGTTGGCATTCATCTTGGATCTTCATCAACACTCTATCTTCTTGTCTTCATTCTTGCATCATGGCTTTCTTGCTTCATAGTTAGATTTCATTTCTTGCATAGTAGTTTCATTTTCATGACATTCTTAGTTTAGATTTTCTTTATGCTTTAGATTAATTCATTGAATCTCTCATTGCATGGTTTACTAGCAAGGTTATAGGCTAAATAGCTCTAGCTGAGAGCATTCTTAAAAGCCCTTGCACTCCATGCCTAGGGAGCTATGGATCGATTTGTGAGGGCTCATTCTTGAGTTTCCTTGCATGTAATGATTCATAGAAGTGTGACACAATTATAGCACACAGGGTTCCTTTCAGACTCCAATTTGATGTAGTCCCTACTGACGCCTGAATAGGCCACATCGGGGGCTACCTATGTATCCTCTCTCTCTTGTCTGTATGACTATCTATAATGTCTTCTATTGATGGCTGACATATAGCGCGAGGTCTCTGATTGTATCTCATCGGATGTGTGTACCGAGGTACTGCTCTAGGGACCCCCTATATAAGACCAAAATGTCTCATCACTCTATCATAGTAGTACAAAATTACTATGTGACTAGGATGACCCTCTAGCAGCTTATGTTGGTGTGAGTGTCTCATCTGATGGTGTATATCTGGCCACTCTGTCATGTGACAATATGGTCTCCATATCACATCTATGCCTGGTACATGGTCTAGATGTACCCTCCAATAGAGGATATCTATGTGCTGCCAGACATCTCCCAGTGGATAAGAAAAGGCTCTCGGTGTGCCCACATCTACCATCATAGGAACACCCTGTGGTCGTGTACATGTGAAATTCTCAAACAACCAAATTTGTAATAGTGTGGATACCGTGAGACTCTCTCACTAATATCTCACCAACTGAAACAAGAAAAAGTCAATTTATATGATAGAGGGATTGACTTTTTCGTAGGAGGGATCAAGATAATGCCAACATCAGAACTTGTCTTACATCTAGATCCATCAAAATATAACTCCAAAACATCCTCTTGTTTAATAGCTAGAATGTTTTCATCGAGGAATTCTATTGAAGTAAAGCATGTATTGGAATGAGGACAAGGAGCTTCAGCCAAATAATTTGTTAAAGCTTGTCCTTTAATTGACTTTTGAGAAATGAAATTAAGATCAAATTCCATAAGTAACATCACCCACTTTGCAAGATGGCTAGAGAGATCAATTTTTGAGAAAAGATGTTTCAAAGGATCAAATTTAACAAACACATTGACTTCAACATTTAATAGATAATGCCCAAGTTTCTGACAAGCATAAACTAAAGCTAAGCATTGTCTTTCCAAATCTGTATATCTTGTTTTGTAATCGAGTAAAGTCTGAATAATGTAGTACACAGGTCTTTCCTTACCTTCACTATCATGTTGAGCCAACAACGCACTCACCGCAATCAGAGTGGCTAAAGTATACAAATAAAAGGGTTTATCAAATTGAGCACATTGCAAAATAGGAGGATTGGCAAGATACTCCTTAAATTGCTCAAACAATTGTTTACATTCTTCATTCCAAGATGAAGTGGTATCCTTTCTAAGAAAGGAAGTAAAAGAAACAGATCTATCAGCTAAGTTGGAGACAAAATGATGAATAGCTTGAATTTTTCCTTGTAAACTTCGTAACTGAAAATGTTCTTAGGAGGAGGCATATTAACAATAGCTTCAATATTTTCAGTATCTACCTCTATGCCTCTCTTAGAGATTATAAACCCCAATAATTTACTAGAATCAACTCCAAAGACACATTTCTTAAGATTTAATCTCATATTGTAACTTCTAATCCTTTCAAATATCTATCGTAAAATACTAACATGACCTCCTCTTTGTATTTATTTTGCCAAGATATCATCCACATAATCCTCAAGAATCTTATGAATGTAATCATGAAAAATCAAAGTCATGGCTTGCTGATAAGTTGCTCCCATATTTTTTAATCCAAAAGGAATCATGACCCAACAAAATGTTCCCCAAAGTGTTATAAATGCAGTCTTAAATTGATCTTCAGGAGGAATAAAAATTTGATTATAGCCCGAAAAGCCATCCATAAAAGATAATAAAGCATGACCCGCTGTTGATTCCATAATCATATCAATATTAGGTAATGATAAATTATCTTCTAAGGATGCTTTATTTAAATCTCAGAAGTCAGTACACATTCTTATCTTATTTTCTCCTTTTGAAATGGGTACAATATTTGAAATCCAATTTGAGTAATCAATAGAGTGGATGATTCCAGCATCCAATAATCTTTCAATTTCAACCTTAACTAATAAGGCAATTCCTAGATTCATCTTTCAAATTTTCTGCTTCATAGGTTTAACATTTGGTTTGAGAGCAATATTGTGAGTAACAATCTTAGAATCTATACCAGCATATCCGAATATGTCCAAGCAAAAATATGCTTAAATTCAAGTAAAAGGGAAACCAACTGATCACGTTCATCTTGATTCAAACAATTCCCAATTTTTATCATCTTCTCAGAGTCATTTGCATCCATTTGAACCTCAACAGTCTTAGTTATTAGCAAATTACTTTGTATCGGAGAATCCATTGGTAAAGGAGAAATATTTTGTTCATCATGTTCTTCAAAATAATCTTTTGTATTTAGACAATAGGGCTTCCGTCTTTTATGATGAAACATAGGTAGATCCTCATAATCTCCTAAAAAATCCGCTAAGGCTTCATTTTCAAGAAAAACATCCAAGATAGGTTTTTGATTCATGTCGAGGAGGAGCAGGTTAACCAACTTCAAATGTCCACCACATATATGATTAACATTGAGAGGAAAATTTGATGGTTGTTTGTAAGGATTGAACCCCAATCCATAAGTATAATCATAAATTTCATTGTCCAAAGGTACTTGTATACCTTGTTCATATTTACCACATCCTTTCCCATTAAATCTTGATTTCTTGAGCAAATGATAACCAAAACCATATCTATAGGCCATATCAGATTGATTCCAAGGAGCCGCATATGTCACAATGTCATAGCAAT
The DNA here is from genome assembly GCA_027943335.1 of Chamaecyparis obtusa. Taxonomy (NCBI): domain Eukaryota; kingdom Viridiplantae; phylum Streptophyta; class Pinopsida; order Cupressales; family Cupressaceae; genus Chamaecyparis; species Chamaecyparis obtusa. Next base: position 172,334 of record BSBK01009771.1, read on the forward strand.
TAGGTTTTATTGTTACAATTGTTTCTTCAATCGAGACAACAACCAAGTTACTTTTTAATTCTGCAAAAAGTGGGGAAGGAGTAAAAACTTATTTTTCAAACCCACTTTGTTGTTTCATGAATTCCAAATCAGAAACTTTATATTCTCCAATAAAAGAAGGATTAAAGCCCAATGTTCCCCAATCATCCCTAGTCAAAGAAGAAGATGGACCTACAGTTTGTTTAATCTCAGGTGGCCTTTTAGGCCCTTTACTTGGTTTGAGAGGTTCAGAAACTTTAGCATATTCTGCATTTAAGCAAGGATTCGATGCATCATCTGCATGTAGCATATACATCAAATTGTTATAAATGAACCTAACCTTGCAATGAAGAGTAGAAGGAACTGCATGCAAAGTATGTAACCAAGGTCTACTTAAAAGAAGATTATAAAAATTGAGAGGTCTAGACATAACATGAATAGGTGTATTGATAATAATCGGACCAACTTTAATAGGTAACGTAATAATGCCCAAAGTTCCCTTTGCAATATTATCAAATCCACGAATAGGGACATTATCAGGTTGAATAGTTGTAAGATCAGCCCTAATTGTCTTAAGCATATCCATGCTACAAACATTAAGCCCATATTGATTGTCAATTAATGTTCTATGAATGATACTCTGATTAATAGAAACATCAACCATAAGAGCATCATATTGATTATGCACCTCAATAGAAGGTAAATCATCATCAAAAAACATAATAGGAGGTATAGAAGGCATAGTATGCATGCACTCTAAAAGAAATTAACGTTCTCTTGGTTTGGAGGCAAAGTAGGAAGGGTAGATAAGTCCTTTTGCAATGCCTCATGATATGTCAAGGAAGTTTGAAGCAATTCCCATAAAGATATCTTAGTAGGAGTAGCACATAATTGTTCTACTAAGTCATACTCCTTAAAGGAAGATGGCAACCTAGGGACTTGAGGAAGCATAGGTTGGGAAGGAGGTAAAGAAACTGAAACAGTAGGCTAAGAGTTATTCTGTGTGCGATAAGCATGTGAAATAGAATCTGTGTTATCAAAGAAATCCAAAGGATCTCTAGGTTTACCCTTAATTGTTATTCGAGGACATCCTTTTATCCTCAAAAAAGGCTTAGGATATAACATTCTAGGTGCATCAATGTTGTAAATAGTGGAACATGAAGGTAACCATGCACACACCTTATGGTAAAGGTCAATTGAAGAGGTTGTGGAGGAGGATGAAATAGGAATAGGATCAATGGAGATATTATTCAAACAATTTTCATCCTCGCTTCTATGTACCTCATTAGGGGATCTATCCTCTTTTGCAATAAAAGCCTCATCAAAGTATTCAAAACAAAAATCATACATGTTGAATACAAAGTACCACTACAAGCATGAAAAATGTAAATATTTTTGTATTTTTAAAGAAATTTTGTGATTTTTAAAATTTTTTTGAAATATAAATGCAAGAGCATAAAAGAAATATACTTCTATATGCATGTAAGATCTAACATAAAATGCAAATCTAACACCAAAAAGAAAGACTTGTCCTAAATGGGTTCACCAAAATGTTTGGTTTAAAATATGGATAGGGTTTAGTACAATGGGGGTTTGCACATAAAAGAGACCCTAAACCAATATTTAACACATACATGAAGTTCTAATGATAAGGAATATAAATCTGGAAATGCTTGCAAATGATAATGAAATCAAATAAAATGAAATACATACCTCATACCATAGCAGATTTGGAAATACCTATTTTTTGGTGCCTGTATCATGTTTCTCAAAATTCTGCAACTGGGTCTACAACAAAAATGCAGAGATGAAGAAAACCTAGAAACCTTTTTCTTTTCTGAACTAGGTCGACCTTGACCCAAATATGGGGGCACAATTGTGCCTCTTTATATCAACCTTGACTTGCAATGCTCCAACAGAAATTCTATTCATGAATCCTGAAAGTTTGCCGAAAAGGGTATCCAAATGTGCTTTGCAACTCCTAAAACAACGACTGTAGATATCTAAAAATGGTGTTTTGGGGTGGCTATATAGGGTTTTGCCTTAGTCAAACCCCCATTTTGGTGATTTCCACCTCCACGAATAGGCGGATGTAATAGAATATGTGTGTTGCTCATATGAAGAGCTTTGAATGTGCAATGCCAAGATCTAATCCTCTAGATTGAAATCCTAGCATGAATTGAAATGGGAGAGCAATGCATAGATTTGAGTATGATAAAGAAACCATACCAAGCCCCCAAGGCCAAACTACTCCTACCAAATTCATAATTCGTAGTTGCTACCCCATGATTGTATCTTTAGAATGCTTGAATGTTGAAAATGGTAGATCAAGGAAGAAGGAATCTTTCTTGCTCCAAATGAATGTCCACAAAATGCTTGCTTGCGTCAAGGCATCATCATATTTTGTTCTCCTATATCATCCTCTTGCAATCTTGCATCATCATCTCATCATTATGTCATCTCCTCATAACTTTTTAAAATGAAAACAAAACAGAGTGCTTATATAAAGATTTCAAGGCAAGGTTTCTAGGGCAATGTAAGGGCCCCTAATTCAAATTTCACCTCGAATTATGGTCCAATCACAATAGAAAACTAAGGAGGAAATTTATTAAATGAATTTTGAATAAAACCCTTCCGCATTCAAATCCGGAGGCCCATTTTTAATTTTGGGCCCTGCTATGATCCAATTTTGAAAGTGGGGACCAAAACCTAACAAAGGTCAAGGGCGACCTCGACCTTGACCTGAGGTTTCAGGCCAGTCAACTTAGAGTTTTAGTGAAGTTTCTGGGTCGACCAAAGACTTAGAATGATGGGAAAATAGAACAGAATGTTGAAAAAGGGCACAGAGGCCTAGAAGAAATGTGATGAAGGCTAGGAGGACCAGTACATAGGTCCTACCTAGAAAATAGAGCCACGAAGAAGGAAATCAAGGAGAATCCTCAAGATCCTAACCCTAATTTCACCTAGAAATGAAGAATCAAGTGCAGATGCATCCTAAATGAAAATCTATCATGAAAATTCACTAAATGAGGGTGCTAAACCTACCAAGATGAAAGTGCTTCCATTTTAAGATGATACAATTTTAATTTTTGAAAAAAGTTTTGTAAGAGTTTTGTAAAGTTCAATTTTGATGGTTCTTTCAAGGGCAATCTAGACCTCTAGAGGACTAAGCTACATTGCATTGAATATTTTATAACCATTCAATCTGTGTAATTCATTCTTCTTGAACTAATCTATAAAGCATAGGCTCCTCTAGATCATAGCATCTTGAAGGAAAGTTTAAAGGGTGGTCAATATTCTTAATCTATCCGTTCTAGTGTACCACTCGACCTAGAAGGAAAGGAAATGAGAAAGTAAAGGGTTACTTAGTCTAAGCTCTATTAGTTTATAGAACTATAATTTCTATTTATTTAAAAATATTTAAATTTAAATATAATTAAGAATGAAAACCATATATTTAAATATTCTTAATTTTAAAAAAAAATCAAAACTATTTAAAAATTTAAAAATATATATATTCAATTAAAATATTATAAATCTATACAAATCAAACACTTCTATCAATATATAAAAAAAACAACTAATATTCCACATTCATAGTAAATACAAGGGTACAGACCAAGTCAAATGCATCTAGCACTAAAAATTAATTACATTGGGAATGCTGGCTAACATCGAAGACATTTCAGAGATGTTCTCCGCTCAGGTGGGAACAAAGTAGTATTCAAGCCAGCCGAACAGTGAAAATCATGCAAATAATATTATAGGTGAAGGGAAAGGTCGTCGTGTTTGTTTTTATGCAATTCTACAATACCAATTATTGAGATTCTTCTAATGGTGTATTTATCTCATTTAGATAGATAGATAAATACATACGAGTTTAATAAAAGCTCTCCAGAATATGTAAAATATATAATTCCAAAAATACAATTCATCTATATCCCTAATGTTTGCAGGTTTGGATTTACCAAAATCATATTATTGAGTTCTGTTGCTATTAAATATAGCTACATGGTTAATTTGAAACCATGCTCGACTGAAATCAATTGAATGCCTATACCAGGGATATGGAACATCATCTATTTATTATTCTGGCAGTTCTAGATTCTCTTGCATTCTTAAAAACTCTATTTGGTTGCTGGAATTAAATAATGTTGGAATTGTCAAATTCTAGTATTTGATAATTATGGAAGTTTTAAATGGGTAAAAAAGTTCTCAGAATATGCCTAGAACCATTTGGCTCATCTAGAATTCATAATGAGAAGATGGAAAATGTTGTTCGCATATGGATTTCAAAATATTATAAATTTTGTATTACCCCCAATTCCCATTTAAGTGGAATTGGAATTGATTTTTCAATTCCACCTATTTAGATGGAAGATTCAAATGTTGGTTTTTGGGGAACAAATCTTTGTTCTAGTCTAATTCCATTTGCATTGAATCATTCTTCAAAATTCTTTGTGTCATGCTTCGCAAGGGAACTGGGGAAGAGAACAAATATTCTCTTTGTAAAAGAAAACCTAAGTAATAATTTATGAAAAATTTTGAATTTTTAAAATAAGTACATAAAAAAAACATAGTTAACTTAGAATCCTTCCAAGGTTCCCTTTTTAGTTAATACACAATTCATTTAAGTCTATTTAGTGTACTAGCAACTTGATTTACTTCTTAAGCAAACTACATCACAACATTTGTAGGTTCTTTATAAAGAAATACAAAGTACTTTCATTTCAATTTGCCATTTAAATCCATCTATTTTCCTAAGTATCCTTTATGAACAATTTAACATTTAAATCATTAATACCATATAATAGAATTGTCTAACCATTTCATACATTGCAAATATTACGTTTGTTTTACTAGCTTTTCCCTATATCATCAATAATGAGAAACATACTACTTTACTTGAAATCTTACAAAATCATTTTCTTTTCCAACATACATTATATACATAAAGTTCATGCTCTCCCTTTTCATTTCCCCTAAGTCTACCCATTCCAAATACATCATTTTGAAATACATTAAAGATTACATTACATTCATCTCCTCTTGGGAGGTAACAATTATTTTACATCAAGAAAGATAAATACAAGGTCTTCATTCTTCAAAATTGGAAATTTAAGCAAGCATGAATCCTTAAGCACTGCATCCGCAAAAGGTACCTCGATTAAAATATTTACCACCCAACCACATGGATACCAAAAGGCCCACTCCCCCGTGGTAGGAGATAAACACCAAGGTCCACAAAGAAGGGATAGCTAGGCCATACCTAGGGTTGGGTAACCTTTCCCAAATAGAAAATGAAAAGAAGATCAAAGTATAAATATTTTCCCAAAGGTTCTAAGGCTTGGTAGAAACACTAAGCAACAACCTAAGTGAGTGTCATCACATAGCCCTCACCCCTTGGGTTGTCCTGGTACTAGCCACTTAGGGGCCTGACCCCCAAGTAGGCACATGCAGGATCGAATGCCTTCCATACAGACAAGCACCATTCAATCATACCTACGCATAGGTACCTTCTCCCACTCCCATCCAGAGCCTTTACTAGCACTAATGGCATGGGTGAGGCATACATTAATCTTTTTAGTGTTTGAACCCATTCCCATAAGTTTTAATTAAATTATCACTTGTTAAAACAACTCTTCAGTCAGTTATCCTAGTACTAGCCACTTAGGGCCCCGGCCCCGCACTGAGAGCCACTCACTTAGTGTTCTTAGGTTTTCTACCCTTAACCCAAACATCACATACACATCATATATGAATTAAAACACATCATAAACACATTTGAGAACTTGCATCAAAGAATAGAAAAGAATAGGAGAGTTTAGGGACATTTAGGAAAATTAGGAGTGTTAGGGAGACTTAGAATAGTCTCGATCCTCCAAACAATCCTAAACCCTAATCCTTCTTCCTAAACACATCCTAAACCTTATGAAAGCATTAAAATGCACCATATAACCTCCACCAAACAATAAATGAACATACATATTTTATACAAACTTCCATATGCAAAACACAATGCTCCATCTATGGAAACCTCATGTGCCTTAAATTTGGCTAAGTCCGAATTTTGAGAAATTTCCAAAATCTAGAATTTGCATCTTAACTCCTATGAAGCTGAAACCTATCTAAAACATCCTAAAGTATATGTGTATTATAATTTATAAAAATATAACTTAAAGTATAAGAAATTAAATTTAAATAAATCAAACTTATAATTAAATGTTATATTTGTATAAATCCTGTCTAAAACCCTAACCCGGTTTTGCACACTTGCGCATTTGTTTTACACACTTGTGCATATGTATTGTAGACTTGCACATATGTATTGCACACTTGTGTATATCTATTGCATTATATTTTTATAAATCTTGTCTAAAACCCTAAATCGGTTTCGCACACTTGCACATTTGTTTTGCACACTTGCGCATATCTATTGTAGACCTGCGCATTTGTTCACAGGAACTGCACATTTAGCTTCCAGAGGTGCTCATCTATTTGAGGTTACTGCACATATGGTTAAGATAATTTTTCAATGGTTTCACAAAGCTGTGCATATGATTAAGGAGATTGCGCATTTGATTTAGGTAAATGCGCATGTGTTTAAGGTAACTGCGCATTTGTTCAGAATGACAAAAAAAATTTTAAAATGACTGATAGATCTAACTTGCAGGTAAAACTGGGCATTATAGGGACTTTGTATGCCAAATCTGGGAAAGACCCATTTGAGATCTCCTAGTTTCCATACAAAAATAGCCCTCCCACTATGATTACCAGCCATCTAAACCTACTCTAGATTTAGAGAAAGAAACTTGGTTCCTATGATAGACATAAAACTATGAGGGTCACTTGAACAATCTCAAGGTCCAGTAGTTCCTAGAGACCCCTGAGACATATGGGAGAATGTCACAAGGATCTTAGGAAGTTCTCAGACTTCATCCAATTCCAAAATGAAAAATAATAGAGTCCTAATTGATTATATATTCCTTTGATAACAATAACGCATCTATAAACATTCAAATCCCAACTATTCCATTACACAAACAATAATAGCATGATCCAAATCTAATTTGTTGTTCTACCTTCATCCAAAAAGAAAATAACAAAGTAAAATCAACACACATAGGGAATATACACTTATTTATGCAACACTATATCAATATTATCCTCTCTCGTAATGTTATTTCGCAATAATGCAGACATAGTACAATAACATAACCATTCACTAACTTGTAGATTCACATAAGAAAACAAGTAGATAAACATAATAGCAATTAAACAAGGAAACACTCAAATGGAGGATCATCTCCTAGGATAGATCCTACCTGGTGTCCTACGGAGATACCGTTGATGAAGGTGGATCCAACTGTCTCAGCCTTCCTCACGCACTTCTCCAGACTCCTTCCAAAAGCAAATACAAGCTTCCTCTATAATACTATAGATTCCCTAAAATGCAATATCCTATCACCAAGACAATTATGAAGCCTCCTCAAAGATCTATTTTCTTCCAACTCCAAACACTCCTCCAAATTCCCTCTGGATGTAGACTCAAGCCTCCCCTGGCAATACTATGATTTTCAATGATGATATCCTTCCTAAAACTATGATAAAATTATTTGAGAAAAATCTCCAACCACCTAAAATCTCAATATGATATCCTAAAACTATAATAAAGCTTCCTGAGAAATCATTCCAGCCAACTCCCAACTCCATTTCTCATAGGGATTCTTCCTGTTAATAAACTAAGGAAGTGGTTGGATGGGAAAAATCCAACCGATGTAACCATTCAAAACTAATGGTTGCTTAATAGTTTAGGATTAATTTATCCAATAACCATTCCCAGAAAGAGATATTTATAATAATATTAATAATTTCCTCTCATATATCCTTTATTTAAGGAAAACCAATAGTAATTTCTATTTTTAAACATAATTACTATTTATTTAATTTCTATTCCATATAGATAATATTACTTATTATCTATTAATGCAATAATTTATCATCCACAAACAAATATATTTATAAATATAATTTTATACAATAATTCATATTTCACAAATAATTATAAATATATGTATCCATATGCATACGTGTGCACCCATATGCCTATGTGTACATATACCATCACATGTATTATACAACAAGCATATTATTATTATTAATATCACCATCACATTATTATCAATATTATAGAACATATGACTACTATTGGCATATAAATACATTTAGTTAATCGTGCACTAAATCATACTTCATACAAGATACGATAATTCATATAAGGTAGCTTCTAACAAATGATAGAATATTCTATACAAAGGAACTAGAGTTACCATTCACAACATCACCTAATCAATAAATGCATGAAGCAAGCAACAAGATGACACAATAGTATATCATCAACACAAGGACTGACTCAGGAACTCCCCATCCTAAGGAACAAAAAAGTTCAGGGGTAGGATTCCTTCTTACGGAACCTGGTGATATCTCTGTAACAACAAAAATGATCAAGGATTTTGAGGGATCTCTCAGACCTATGAGGCCAAGTGGAGATGATACCCGGTACCTACAATCATGCATCACCGAGAAGAGATACATGTGCACATATAGATATACATACTAATCAGACATATGCAAACAGATGACCAGGATCGATACATCATGTGGACCTCAACTGAGGGAGTAACTACGACTTCATCTTGAGTCATGAAAACACATCAGACACATATATACATGAAATATAAAACATCATAGCTAATAGTGGTTAGATTCAAATCCTTGGGTTAGCTCCATAAAACATATAAAGATAGATGGTTTTCTCATTTCATAAACATATAAATGATAACCATAAATGAGCATATCTATCATATGATAAACATATCATCATCTACAAAACATAAATGTAAATGTATAACTCTAACCATCATAATAGAATGTCCTAATCAGAAAGTCCATGTATCACCATAGGAGAGGGTATTACATCCTCCCCCTAGAGTTAGGCTTACTCCTGGAAGCCTACAAATAGATATGGATAAGCATCTCTAAGTCTAGCAACATCCTCCCACGTAGCAGAGGAATCATCATTGGGGTCCCATTGGACCCTTTCCTAATCTATGGTATGACCCCTGAGGGTCAGTGTTCACTGCTGCAAAATGTGTACCGGCTCTAAAGTTTGCTATCCATCCACTTCCTGGGGTTTCGATGAATGCTCCCTGATGTTTGACCTGCCTAAGGTCTAAAGCGGAAAATGCCTGATGAGATCTACCTGCATCACCTACGGTAGGTTTTGAAGCAGCCTGTCTATAGCTAGCTGCTGGGGTAGACTTCTGAGGACAATTAACTACAATGTGCCCATGTTGACCACAAGAGTAACATCCTGTATTCCTAGCAAAATTCCTCCTTGCTGAGGGTGCACTGGATTGATGATAGCTTCCCCGACTAGAATTTTGAGGCATACTCTGAGCTAGTTGAGGGTTCAAAAATTGCTTAGCATGCTTCCAGTTGCATGAATATTCTGGTTGAGAACCCCCATCTATATTGTAGTGGTTGTTGTTGTCTTTGTTTTCAAATTTCATTTTTTGATGATTCTAACTTCCTTTTGATGAAGAAGGGTAGTTCTTAGGACCAAGTATTCCTTGAGATTGATTTCCTTTGAAACCTGACCCGGCCTGAAAGGTATTTCCCCCTTGGCCACCTATCTAACCTCCTAACCCCAAGGCTACATTTTGTTCCACAAGATGAGCCTTGATGAATGCATCATTAATTGTCTGAGGCTCAAAAATTCGTACGCTGTCGGCCAAGCGACCGTTGAGTCCTCTAAGGAAGTGTTGAGTCAGCATGGGTTCATCATCCTTATATCCAGAGTATGGCTTGAGCTCAAATAATTTCCGCTCATAGTCATCAACTGACATAATTAACTGCCTTAAGTTTTGAAACTCTTCAGCTCTCTCCCATCTCCAGTGATTGGAAAGAAATCTATCTTGATAGAGTTCTAGGAATAGTTCCCTTGAAAGAGTGGTGATATCTATGTGAAGTTTCTCTTTCTCTGTTTCCCACCAAGTGGATGCAAAGTCTCTAAGGTGAATGACTACAAACTGAGCCTTAGTATTGTTGCTATAATGATGCATGGAAAATAGCCTTTCTAAGTCTAACAACCAAGTTTCAGCGGTAGATCCACCTTGAGTTCCCTTAAATGGGTTAGTCTTAGTCCTAAGGAGGTCTCGTATGTGAGAAGCACACAAAGAATCTTCTTCCACTACCTGATCTCTCCTCCTAGAACTCCTTTCCCTATCCCCATGGTGAGTGTTAATCTCCCCATGGTGACCTTTATCCTGCCCTACATCTAACCTCTATAGTATTCATTGTAGGAGTTCTTGTACTTGAGCCCCCTGAGAACCTCCAGATTGGTTATTAGATTGATCCCCTCTTCTCACATATTGTTCTTCTTCTTGAGAACTTTCATGTTGAGATCTAGGAGGGGTGTTTTGGGCGCCTCCCTTTCTACCACGGGTTATACAAGGCATCCTATCATAGGTAAAAAGAAGAATAAGTTTTAAGGGTCCTAGTTTGATTTCAATTTTAAGTTTTCCTAAGATGAATAACAAGTTTAAGAAGCATGGGCCAAATTTCCTAGGCCCCGGTGTAGCAACTTAGTTCTTTGATACCAAAGATGTCATGCCCCACAAGGGAACCGAGGAAGAGAACAAAGATCCTCTTTGTAAAAGAAAACCTAAGTAATAATTTATGAAAAATTTTGAATTTTTAAAATAAGTACATAAACAAAACATAGTTAACTTAGAATCCTTCCAAGGTTCCCTTTTTAGTTAATACACAATTCATTTAAGTCTATTTAGTGTACTAGCAACTTGATTTACTTCTCAAGCAAACTACATCACAACATTTGTAGGTTCTTTATAAAGAAATACAAAGTACTTTCATTTCAATTTGCCATTTCAATCCATCTATTTTCTTAAGTATCCTTTATGAACAATATAACATTTAAAGCATTAATACCATATAACAGAATCGTCTAACCATTTGATACATTGCAAATATTATGTTTGTTTTACTAGCTTTTCCCTTAATCATCAATAATGAGAAACATACTACTTTATTTGAAATCTTACAAAATCCTTTTCTTTTCCAACATACATTATATACATAAAGTTCATGCTTTCCCTGTTCCTTTTCCCTAAGTCTACCCATTCCAAATACATCATTTTGAAATACATTAAAGATTACATTACATTCATCTCCTCTTGGGAGGTAACTGTACACACTAAAATGGTGCACTTCTATGAACCATTGCATGCAAGGTTGCTCAAGAATGAGGCCTCACAAAGTGGCTCATAGCTCTTTATGCATGGAGTTGCAAGGTTGAAAATTGCTCTCAGCTAGAGCTACAAACTTGTGACCTTGCTAGTCAACCACACAATGAGAGATTCACAATGAAGACAAGGGCAACAATGCCAATATCTACAAGAATCCAATATGAAATGCAATGTAATGCAACTAAAATGAAGATGCAAATGTGCAAGCTATGCTATGAAAGTGGAAGTACAAACTAAGCTATGAAATGGAAATAGCAATGGATTACAAATCCTTCCTATTTAGACTATGTGAGCTTATTCTATTGCATAAAAGGAAACTAAGTTAATATGCCATTATCATGCAACTATGAAATGAAATATGCAACTACAATGAAATGCAACAAGTCTTCAATGTCTTCAAACTCCAAATGCACCTAAAACCTGCAGCATAACATTAGCATAAAACATGGATATGCAAATGAAGGAGAGAGCTCTCCTTTTATAAGAAATGCAAATAAATGGACCATTGAGATTAAGAGGCAAAAAGTCTTAATCGGCGGTGGAGGTTGAAAGAGAAGCAATCCATGTGCACAAGTATCCTCCAATGAGAGTGAAGTGTTGACTTTTGAGCCTCATGTGAGATAAAAAGTGTTTTTTTCCTTTTTATAAAATATGAATAATACTTTATTTGTGCAACTTAGGATAAGAGGAAAGTGGAGCTTTTTATTTAATCAAAAGGGGAGGAAATATTCCTTTTAATCAAATAAAGACTTAGGATAAATGGTTAGCCCAAGGATAAAAATCCAATATATGATCGAAATTAGGATTTGATCAAGAAATTGATAATGTTGAAAATATTGATTATTGATAAAAAATGATTCAGGATTGATAAATCAAATAAATGGGGCCCAAAGTCTAGGCGACCATTTTAGGGTGCATACATTTGCCCCTCTTTGACTAATGTGTGATCGATTTGGGAACACATGTAGTCAAAGAATGAAGTTGAAATGTGAGATCGATTTGGGATCACAAAACAACTCAGATATGAGGTCGATTCGGGATCATATCCGGACAAAGCGTAAACAAAGGCCTTTGAACATGAGGTCGATTCGGGATCACATTCAAAGTAGGAGATAAGAATCTCAAATTTGAGCGACAGCTCACAAAAGATGTCTGAATTAGGAAAATAAAGTAGTTGGGGATGAGAATCCCATAAGTACTGCCCCCTTGGAATCGAAATTGAAATCAGGTAGAGAGGAGAACAGCAAATTGATAAGAATTTGATCAAATCACAATCGAATGTAAGGGTTAAATAGGTTAACCATTGGGCAATAAAACATGCCCCAGCCTGACTAAAAAGATGCAGTCAAACGTGAGAAATGAGGGAGTGGAATGAATATGAATGAAAGACTAGAAGTGTGGAAGACATGGTAATGAAGAAATGATGATGCCCCAAAAAAGATCAAAAGATTAGGCCTCAAAAGATCAGCCAACTGCACAGAAGGGGGGAAGATTTTGAAACGCGATTTTGACTATCAAGATGACCTCAAATTTCAATTTCGAGTCCGAAAATGGATCCAGGACATCGACTAGGGGTGCAATTTTTGCGCAATTCCGAGGTGTTTTGAAAATGAGGTCAAAAAGTCAAAAGACTATAAAAGGGGTCAAAATGTCACTTTCAAAAATTATGTCTTTTAGCGATTTGAGAATTTCAGAGCTTTAGAGAGAGAAAATGGCCCAGCAAGCAGGAGTTCCCGTCCACAGGCATCGATTCGAGCGCGCCCGGTTGCACAACCGGCCACCACACTATCCTGCCCCGGTATGTTTTTGAAAAACTTGAGCTTTTTAGTCATTTTTTTGCATTTAATAGGTGATTTTAGCACGTTTTTTCAAATTTTTAAATTTCAAAATTTTTTCCTAGGCGAAATATCCCGCGATACTTTAGAAGTATCACGCGCTTTGGGGAGAAGTATCGCGCGATACTTCACGGGTCCCCAAAGTATCGCGCGACCTTAGGCACCAGTATCGCACGATACTGGGTGAAAGATCGCATGATACTGGGTGAAGTATCACGCGATATAAGGTTTATCACCCCGCTATAGGGAGAAGTATCGCGTGATACTTCTCCAAAGAAAGAATATCGCCCAGTATAAAATATTGATTTTTAATGCATTTTTTTGAGCAAAAATGACATGGGTCTAGACAATGTTACGTTTTTGGGATGTTTTATACTGAATTTTTGGACATCCATCATGATATGTGCTAACAATGGGCTTGGTTTTGGCTTGCAGGAGGTTTTTCCGGTGCTCATCATCAGAGCGCCGAAGGTGACAGGATTGCAGTGTGTCCGGGATCTAGACGATCCGGGCAATGCCGATCTCAGAGCGATGGGATTCCGGTATCTACTGAGATACCCCTATATCCGAGCGGACCATGGGTTGTTGACTGCTCTTGCCGAGAGATGGCATAGTGAGCACAACACCTTCCATTTGCCTACTGGAGAGGCATCGATTACTCTGGAGGACGTCTACAGGATCCTACAAGTGCCATGTCATGGCGAGCCAGTGAGTATAATCGTGTTTTAAGATCTAATCATAAATATAATGTTTTCATATGATGAAAACTGACATGATTCATTTGTTGGCACAGGTGTACTATGATCAGGATGCCACTGAGGGGCGCCGACTGGTTCAGGAGATGTTCCAGGATGTCACGATTCTGGATAGACATATCAACTGGGAGAGGTTGATAGACGATTTTGGCAGAGACTACCCAGTGCCATGTATAGTGGCTTCCATCATTTCACAGATCCTGATGACTGACCGTAGTCAGAAGGTTTTTCCGCTCGGGTGGGCTCGGCTTTTGGTGGACTTGATCGGCAGGCCACGACGGATGGCATGGGGTCCTGCCATATTGGCAGAGATGTACCACGAGCTGCACGAGATCGTCTACAGAGACGGTCGAACATGGGCATGCGGTGCCATCCTGGCACAGGTATGGGCGTGGGAGCACATCACTGTGGTGCGCCCCAGAGTTCAGCCGAGGGAGAGGAGGTACCCCTATATCTACAGGTACCTCAAGTTTATATCACATACCCATTCTGGGGATGTGACCTACTATCGGTGGATTTTGGACGAGATAGCCTCATTCACATGGAGGCCCTACAGGGAGGTTGAGGTTTGGGGGGAGAGGGAGGAGGATGGAGAGAGGAGAGGGGTCAAGATTAGGTGGCCGGAAATGGTCACGGGGACAGCGGTCAGCGACACCTGAGGAGGAGGCGAGACCAGCTCGTCGGCAGGCAGAGGTACAGCAGGAGCAGCCTGCAGGGGGAGAGGACCTGAGAGCCCAGATACAGGCTCAGGAGGTAGAGATACAGAAGCTCTGGACCACTATAGCCGTGAGAGATCAGCAGCTACTGAATCTGAGGGTAGAGCGGGATCAGCAGATATCTGATCTTAGGGCAGAGATAGCACGCCATGAGGCGATGGCACAAGCTAAGGCACTAGAGCTCCGATGAGAGTCAACGAGGGCAGCCTATTATCACAGGTTATATTTGCAGGCCGTTCCAGAGGGTGAGAGAGCACCATCATACTCTCAGTGGGCAGGGGTATCAGACGTGGTACTCGATAGGAGAGCTATGCCTTCTCCACCACCACGAGCTCCTCACAAGGGTGGTAGCGAGTCTTAGGTTTAGATGTTTTGGACATATTTTGAGACTTTTGATCCAGATTTTGGGATCTCATATTGTATTGTATATCATGACATGGTATATAGATTTATGAGATTACTGGATGTTCGATGTATCATGTGTATTTGTCTCACTTGTGATAGATGTATCAGTTTATGTATATTATCTTGTCATTTTGCTCAAAAATGCTTATGTATGTTCTCTCTCATAGATGTATGTTTAATTCTCATGTGTATGATATAGACTCATGTTTCTTGAAAATGACAGTTTTGATATAGATATGATGTTATGATTAACCCCTTGTGATGAACAAGAACAGGTTCGAGATGAAAAAGACAAGGAGTGAAAGACATGAGCGAGAAGAAAAGGTGAGCGCAGTCGACTGACAAGTCCACGTAGGATGAAAAGGAGAGCTCTCTCCATATGCAAAATGCAACACTAGACTAACATGAACCTAGAAATGCAAGCTACTATGAAAGTGGTTGACTTGCAAGGTCACAACGCTTATAGACACCTAATTATCATCATCGAGCATTATTGGTAGCGTCGTAAGATCATACAATGCACACTAGCATAACTATGTGGATATAAATATGATCTTTATCAGATAGAAATGTGGAAATCTCACCTAGGTATCAAAGACAGATAGGTCAAGATGACTAATGCAGTGAGATCACCTAAGTTTTGATATGGCGAGATTATGCTTGTATCAAGACACATGAAAGTCAGGATAACTAGAAGCATGCACTCGTAAAATAGTCAAGGATAATACCTTGTCAATCCATAGTGTCAAGTAGGACCAACATAAATGCTCATGACAGTTAGGATCAACAAAATATACCCACAAGCAGATAAAGAAAGAAAACATGTTCTCATTCCCTCAGTCTTCTAGCTATGCATCATCGAAAACTTCTCAGGGAGAGATCACTCATCAAAGAAATCCTTATAGGCAGCACACAAAGAAAAATAAAGTCATCATATCGTCATCGAGTTGATTGTTTAAGTGCGTGTGTGTTGGTCATAGAGTCAAATTCTGAGTGTCATATCTGCTTAGTGAGAAATATCACATCATACGAGACTGTTGGGTAAAACTCCTGATAAGTGTTAAGAAACACTCGACGCAAGGGTAGTGTTGAAAAATACTATTTTGGGGTGGTGTTGAAAAACACCTGTTGTGAAATGCCCCAAAAGACAAACACACCTAAAAGACCAATGCTAATAGTTATGCCCCCTAGACAAAGACAAAGACCAATTCCAGACTAAGCCAAATAAGGTCAAGGCATGATGGAAAGTGGCTAAGTGTCGAGGATGCATGCTAACAAATAGGAGTGCAAAGGCCTCAAGTAGCGCCTATTTCTAGGTTTTCACCACTTGGAATCTTTTTTCATTTTTTTATTTTTATTTTATTTTTTGGATTTTTTGGATTTTTGAATTTTTTTGATTTTTTTGTATTTTTTCAGGATTATATATGCTTTTAAAGATTTTTTCAGCATCATATATCAATTTTTTTGGTATTTTTTTTCAGGATCAATAAATATGTACAAAGGATGCCCCCAGATAGAATGGGCATCAAACTTCTAAGGAAGATCACATCGTGTAGTCCCAATATCTAGCAAGGTAGAAAACAAGAGGGATGAACAAGCTGGTGGAAGAAATGGAAGACATGAAAATGAAGGAGAATGAAGGGAAGAAATCTTCAAGGTCAAAATCCTCAAGAGTACCCAAGCTAGGGAAAAATTGTTGTCATGTAAAGCGCATTTGGACAAGCAATGAGAGGCTAGCATAGGATAAGTCACAAAAGCACATTGCAAAAAAAGGAAGGATGCAGTCCAAAGGAGTAGACATGTCAAGAGGCTTCATATCATCATGTTTTACTCTTTTTTTTTTTTTTTAGATCAAGACCAAAGGGAAAAAGGACAGCGAAAGGCTAGAATGAATGAAGGAAAATAAATATGAAAGCTAAACATGAATGGAATGAAAGCAAGATCATCGGAAGATAGCTCACAAGATATCCAAATATTCAAGTATAGTTCAACATTGTCAAGACCAAAGAGAGAAGATGGAATGGATGAAAAATGTAAAAGAACTATGCATGATGCCTGATTGCCAAGTTTTCATCATGGTACTTATCCAAGGCGCCACAAGGGAGTGGTTTTCACAATAGGATGAATTTATTTCTTTACTTTTGCTACCAAGGTGCCTGTTTCTAGGTTTTCACCATGGCACATTTTCAATTCTTTTTTTTTTTCTTTCATTTTTTCATTTTTCTATTTTTTTGAATTTTATCTTTTTTTGGAAGAAAGCAAGCCTTTTAGGTAATGCTCCTTGAAAGGATAAACCATTGATATACCAAGGATCCAAAATGATATGCTCAAAGATGCTGAAGGGGAAAGGAAGATGCATGAGGAATAGGCGAATGAGGAAAAATGATAGAAGGTAGAAGGATAATGAATGGAAGGAATGTGAAAAGGTAGATGGAAAGAAAGGTAAGATCAATGTCAATACACACCTTGAAGGGTGGCGAGAGGATGGAGGAAACATGAACCATATCTTAGTCCAAGTGCAAACCATATTTTGGTTCATTATTGCTATCTGACTCTTCAAAAAGAGGATTGCTATGCTTGTTATAATTCTCAAATGTGAATGGAGGAATACGAGAAGGAATATGGAAAATGTTTAGCAGAGGTTGCGGTTTACGCACATGGAATGGAAGAATGTTTTTGAAAAAAAGATGAAGTGGAAGTCTTTGGAAGCTTGAATGTCAACTTCACTTTTTGCTCAACATAAGACTCTTTCAAGAGAGACTTTGGAATCCATATAGCCTTAGGCTTTTCATTTCCTTTTGATGACTGAGAGAGAATATCTTCAATGATGGATTTTGGAACCCATACTTGTCTTGTAGTTTTCTTCTTAGATATCTCTTTCGACTTTATGCCCCCATGTTGACTAGAGGAGACATGGTGATCTTCTTTTTTTGATGGATTCTTGTATTGCTTCTTTTTCTTGTTTTGAACATTCAACTTACTTCCAAAAGACTTGGGACTTGTGGAAGAAGAAGGAGGATATGACTGGTTTAGATGGGTGGGTGGATGAAAGGGATTCAAGGGTATGCATCTATGTTGATCTTGAGGAAAGATAGGAGATGGAGGGATGTAAGGACCCAAAATGGATGACAAATTAGGATAATTAAGAGGGGAAAGTGAAGGGACATAAGGACCCAAGATGGAAGGAAGACATTAAGCCCTTAGTATTGGTGGAGGAGGTCCAAGGATAGATGTGGAAGATGCAAAAGGATAATCAATAAGTTCATCAGCATCTATATCACAACCAAGGATATCAACATCTTTAGAGTGAACATTAGGATTTTCAACAAGATCATGCACATCTTGAATAGGAGCAATTTCTTTGATAGGATCATTCGTAGCTTGCAAAGATTTTGGAAGAGCAGAAAGCGGAAGTGAACATGGAGTGGTAGAACAAGAAGATGGAATACTTTGATCTTGACAAGTTGCTTTGGATAGCATAAGCGCATCATTTTTTTCTTGATTTTCAATAGGCTTAACATCAGAAGTAACAACACCATTTTTAATAACTTTAATGGAAACATCATCTTTGGAAAGCGCAAGTGTGGTAAGGTTATTTTGATTATCAATAAGCTCAATAGTGTAAGTAGTAGCTTGATCTTGCTTAGGATATGGTGGAATGAATGCGAAAGAGCGTAGAGGATCAAAAGAACCATGAAGTGAATCAGAGACATCATGAAAAGGATTGGATGACATGGAGGGTTCTTGATCTTGATCTTTTTTTATGTTCTTTTCTTTATCATTTTTAGAGTCCTCTTGACATGGAGCCACTTCTAAGGACAAGGAAGCATGTTGGGATTGTATGGAAGACTTTGGAAGAGGTGGTGAAGGACTAGCTAAAATAGGCATTATAGCAGATGAAGGCTTAGGCTCTTTAGTTTCGACATTATTGAAAGTATTTGCAGCCAAGTGAAGGTTATCTTGAGTATCTTTAAGAGGTGGCCCTTGAGGATAACTATACGGAACCGTATGGAAAGCATTAGGATCTTTGTTGGATGAAGGATTTATGAAAGATTTGGAAGACTCGGAAGCTTTAGGAAGTGTGTGGGTATTGGAGAAAGTAGAGGATGGAAGGGAACCATCACAAGACAAAGGTTCAACATTAACATGATCTTGCTTGAGAGTGTAATCTTTATTTTCAGCATGAGAGTTTTTCGACAAGACATGCTCATAGTATCTTCATTTATAATCAGCACAGAAAGCTTTCTCTTCCTCAATAGAAGTAGATGTATCATATTGTTCACAACAAATATCATAATTTCTCTCAAAATCAGAATCATATGGATCACCATCACAATCTATCCAATAGGATGACCCTTTAGTAAGCCTAAGCACACGACAAGGAGGACTCTTAGGAATAGAGGTTTCATAAGTATTGCTACATTGTCCATCATCATAGTCATCATAGTCATCATAGTCATCAAAGGTAGGTGTGTCACTCTTTGTGGAAGAGACATCACAAGGACTATCATGTTGCTCTTTATGGTATGTCTTCTGAAGAGAAGTAAGACTCTTAGGAGAAGTAGAAGAAGAATGAGATCGTGAAGAAGAGGAAATTGAAGACTTAGTGGAAGAAGAAGACTTGGATAATGAGGAATTCGAATAATGTTTAGAAGAGTCATGATAAGATTTGGAAGATGAAGAATGTGAATAGTGTTTAGAAGAATCATGATAAGATTTAGAAGATGAAGAATGATGAGAAGATTTAGAAGATGAAGAATGTGAATGATGTCTGGAAGAGTCATGATAAGACTTGGAAGGTGAAGAAGAATGAGAAGGTTTAGATGATGAAGAATGTTTGGAAGAAGAAGATCGTGATATGATCATGTTTATGATTCTAGCAAAGGCATCTGATTTAATCATCTTTTCTTTTATATTTGCTATAAATTCATCACTCATGAGAATTTTGGAGGAACAACACTTTTCAAATATGTCAATGAGCTCAAGATCATCTATTCTTAATAAAGGTTCCAAAGCTAGATAGTCAAGATTCATGGTTCCAAAAGAGGAGAAAACAAGCATGGAAGAAATGAATAGATGAATAGAAGAAAGTAGACTAGATAATAAGAGGAAAAGAATCAAGAAGAAGAAGAAGAAGAAGAATTTCCCATGGGAATAGAAGACTTTAGAAGAACATGGGAAATGGAGAGGAAAGAAGAAGACTAAGAGTCATCTTGTGCAATTGATACCATAACGTTCATTGAGATGTTGAGCAACATGACAACACCTAGGATCTAAGATCTGGACTGACCAAGGAAGATTGGTAATAGGATGACCTCACAAAATGTCAACACCAAACTAGGATAATCAAAGTTCTCTATTGTCCAAAGAGAAATGAAAAGATAAAAGCAGGGGCTTTATCAACACTGTCAAAGAGGTGCTTCAAATCAAAGGGTGACTACCCTTGCACTTTTGAACCAGGAGGTTGGGCTAGGCCAAAATATAATTGAAATTGAGATTAAATGAAAATTATTTGGACAATAAGAGTATGAGAATTTCCCAAGAATGTAGCTCACAATTTTAGAGATAAACTTTCTCACCAAGAACAACCTTCTAATGCGATATTTCTCTTTGGCTAATGTGATATTGATGTTGATCTTGACCAATTTGTGCAAAATTTTGAGTTTTTAAGGTCTAATTTCAAGTTTCCGAATGTGAGGGTGAAAATGTCTAATTTCAATCACAAATTCAACAGCATTTAGACAGGTTTGCAAACAGTATGGGATCAAACATGTCTTCAAACACTTGAAACAAGGGAAAAAGCAACCTTTCCAAGATAAACACTTGTGATATCAAAATTGAAAAAGCACCCTATGAATGCTACCAATTGTTTGTATGTAAGAACGTTTGCATTGGTATCACACAACCAAAGACAATTCAAGAAAATCTATCATAAAAAGTCAAGGCTCAATACTTACCAACTTAGCCCACAACTTGATGCCCCCTCGCCTCACACCAAGTGGTTACCCACAAGAGATGTTGGCTTTGTCATGGAAATGTCAAATGACACAACCAAAGAGACACATATGGTGAGTATCTTAAGGTGATCCAGGTAAACCACTTGGATCAATCCTTGCACTAAGAAGATAAATGGCTAAAAGAAGGTGGCTTCTATCTAATGGTTCTTAATAAGGATTTTCGTTCACAACACCCCTCTTGCTCCTCATAAAGGACTAGGACCTTGCGGCCTCAAGAGTACCTTAAGCATTCTTGTTCAATGTTTTCCCCATGGTCGCAATCCCATGAGCTACTCACATCAAACGAAGACAAGTGTTATGTCTATCAAGGTTTTTGGTGTCCTTGATAGCCTTGACATTATAGTGAGTTGGAATCACTTGCCACCAAGGAAAATGATGACAAGGTTGTCCCCACTTGAGTCGTTCCTCTTGATTGCTCAAGAGCAGGCCCACTAAAGAATTTCTAAACTAAACAAAAAATGGATCAACTCTTGAGGTTCAAAGTTTTTGATTCACCACAAGGGTGAAGAGCATACTCCCCTATCTCAAAAATCTCTTCCAAACACACCAAGCAAAGAGATTCAATTACTCCCTTGCTTCCAAAACCTTAAGATGGGTCAAGATTTTCTGATTCACCTAAAGGTGAAGAGCATACTTCTCCTACCACCTCAAGATCTCTTTCACAAGGTATTAAGATGCCTAATACAATTAGTGAATGCCACACTTGAAAGGAAAGTAAATAAAACAAGCAAGAAATAATTTTTTTTGTTTTTATGCTTGGGCAGCCCTACAAAAATTGTTAGTAGCCCTCTTTGACATGCATTTTTAGCAATTTTTAAGCAAATGAGAGCACCTACAAACACAACTTGTTAGACCCACAAAGTTAGCAAAATCAAAATCCAAATGTAAACATGCAACAAACTGCTAGATTTAAGCTAAAAGATGCGGGTTAGACCTATTTAAACACAGCAAAACAAAACAGCAAGCTAAAATAATCAAATTCAGACAAGAAAATTGAAAACGCAAGTCTCTGCCAGACTAGGCGATATTTCTCAGACTTCACCAGTATCGCGAGATACAGTTTCCTATAGTCGGGCGATGTTTCTCAGTTGCATGATATTTCTCAGTCGCGCGATACTTCTCACTATGGGCGGGTGATACTTCACCCGATAACAGGCGATAAACCTCAGTACTGGCGGGCGATTCTTCTTTCGCGCGAAGTGTCGCACCGCTATACAAAGGTATATCACGCGATATTTCTGAGAAGTATCGCGCAATACTCTGAGACAAAAAATCAGAGACTGAAAATCAAACCGAAAATTGACAAAAATATTGATGAAAAATGCAGAATTAAAGGGACAAAGCTAATCTACTCGGCCCCACGGTGGGTGCCAGAAATGGACACACTAAAATGGTGCACTTCTATGAACCATTGCATGCAAAGTTGCTCAAGAATGAGGCCTCACAAAGCGGCTCATAGCTCTTTATGCATGGAGTTGCAAGGTTGAAAATTGCTCTCAGCTAGAGCTACAAACTTGTGACCTTGCTAGTCAACCACACAATGAGAGATTCACAATGAAGACAAAGGCAACAATGCCAATATCTCCAAGAATCCAATATGAAATGCAATGTAATGCAACTAAAATGAAGATGCAAATGTGAAAGCTATGCTATGAAAGTGGAAGTACAAACTAAGCTATGAAATGGAAATAGCAATGGATTACAAATCCTTCCTATTTAGACTATGTGAGCTTATTCTATTGCATAAAAGGAAATTAAGTTAATATACCATTATCATGCAACTATGAAAGGAAATATGCAACTACAATGAAATGCAACAAGTCTTCAATGTCTTCAAACTCCAAATGCACCTAAAACCTGCAGCATAACATTAGCATAAAACATGGATATGCAAATGAAGGAGAGAGCTCTCCTTTTATAAGAAATGCAAATAAATGGACCATTGAGATTAAGAGGCAAAAAGTTTTAATTTGCGGTGGAGGTTGAAAGAGGAGCAATCCATGTGCACAAGTATCCTCCAATGAGAGTGAAGTGTTGACTTTTGAGCCTCATGTGAGACAAAAAGTGCTTTTTTCCTTTTTGTAAAATATGAATAATACTTTATTTGTGCAACTTAGGATAAGAGGAAAGTGGGGCTTTTTATTTAATCAAAAGGGGAGGAAATATTCTTTTTAATCAAATAAAGACTTAGGATAAATGGTTAGCCCAAGGATAAAAATCCAATATATGATCGAAATTAGGATTTGATCAAGAAATTGATAATGTTGAAAATATTGATTATTGATAAAAATGATTCAAGATTGATAAATCAAATAAATGGGGCCCAAAGTCTAGGCGACCATTTTAGGGTGCATACAGTAACAATCATTTTACATCATGAAAGATAAATATAAGATCTGTATTCTTCAAAACTGGAACTTTAAGCAAGCATGAATCCTTAAGCATTGTATCCACAAAAGGTACCTCGATTAAAAGATTTACCACCCAACCACATGGATACCAAAAGGCTCACTCCCCTGTGCTAGGAGATAAACACCAAGGTCCACAAAGAAGGGATAGCTAGGCCATACCTAGGGTTGGGTAACCTTTCCCAAATAAAAAATGAAAAGAAGATCAAAGTATAAATATTTTCCCAAAGGCTCTAAGGCTTGGTAGAAACTCTAAGCAACAACCTAAGTGAGTGTCATCACATATCCCTCACCCCTTGGGTTGTCTTGGTACTAGCCACTTCGGACCCCGGCCCCCAAGTAGGCACATGCGGGATTGAATGTCTTTCATATAGACAAGCACCATTCAATCATACCTATGCATAGGTACCTTCTCCCACTCCCATCCATATCCTTTACTAGCACTAATGGCATGGGCGAGGCATACATTAATCTTTTTAGTGTTTGAACCCATTCCCATAAGTTTTAATTAAATTATCACTTGTTAAAACAACTCTTCAGTCGATTATCCTGGTACTAGCCACTTAGGGCCCCAGCCCCGCACTGAGAGCCACTACTTAGTGTTCTTAGATTTTTTACCCTTAACCCAAACATCACATACACATCATACATGAAGTAAAACACATCATAAACACATTTGAGAACTTTCATCAAAGAATAGAAAAGAATAGGAGAGTTTAGGAACGTTTAGGAAAATTAGGAGCGTTAGGGAGACTTAGAATAGTCTCGATCCTCCAAACAATCCTAAACCCTAATCCATCTTCCTAAACACATCCTAAACCTTATTAAAGCATTAAAATGCACCATATAACCTCCACCAAACAATAAATGGACATATATAGTTTATACAAAATTCCATATGCAAAACACAATGCTCCATCTATGGAAACCTCATGTGCCTGAAATTTGGCTAAGTCTGAATTTTGAGAAATTTCCAAAATCTAGAATCTTCATCTTAACTCCTATGAAGCTGAAACCTATCTCAAACATCCTGAAGTATATGTGTTTTATAATTTATACAAATATAACTTAAAGTATAAGAAATTAAATTTAAATAAATCAAACTTATACTTAAATGTTATATTTGTATAAATCTTGTCTAAAACCCTAACCCAATTTTGCACACTTGCGCATTTGTTTTGTACACTTGCACATATGTATTGCAAACTTGCGCATATGTATTTCACACTTGCGTATATCTATTCCATTATATTTGTATAAATCCTATCTAAAACCCTAACCCAATTTTGCACACTTGCGCATTTGTTTTGCACACTTATGCATATGTATTGTAGAGTTGCACATATGTATTGCACACTTGCACATATCTATTGCAGACATGCACATTTGTTCACAGGAACTGTGCATTTAGCTTCTTGAGGTGTGCATCTGTTTAAGGTTACTACACATATGTTTAAGATAATTATGCAATGGTTTCACAGAGCTGGGCATATGGTTAAGGAGACTGCACATTTGATTTAGGTCACTGTGCATGTGTTTAAGGTAACTGCGCATTTGTTCAAAATGACATAAAATAAAATAAAACAACTGATAGATCCTACTTGCGGGTAAAATTGGGCATTATAGGGACTGTGTATGCCAAATCTGGGAAAGACCCATTTGAGATCTCCTTGTTTCCATACAAAAATAGCCCTCCCACTATGATTACTAGCCATATAAACCTACTCTAGATTTAGAGAAAGAAACTAGGTTCCTATGACAGACATAAAACTATGAGGGTCACTTGAACAATCTCAAGGTCTAGTAGTTCCTAGAGACCCCTGAGACATATGGGAGAATGTCACAAGGATCTTAGGAAGTTCTCAAACTTCATCCAATTCCAAAATGAAAACCAATAGACTCCAAATTGATTATATATTCCTTTGATCACAATAATGCATCTATAAACATTCAAATCCCAACTATTCCATTACACAAACAATAATAGCATGATCCAAATCTAATTTGTTGTTCTACCTTCATCCAACAAGCAAATAACAAAGTAAACTTAACACACACATGGAATGTAAACTTATTTATGCAACACTATATCAATATTATCCTCTCTCCTAATGTTATTTCACAATAATGTAGACATAGTACAATAACATAACCATTCACTAACTTGTAGATTCACATAAGAAAACAAGTAGATAAACATAATAGCACTCAAACAAGGAAACACTCAAATGGAGGATCATCTCCCAGGATAGATCCTACCTAGTGTCCTGCGGAGATACCATTGATGAAGGTGGATCCAACTGTCTCAGCCTTCCTCACGCACTTCTCCAAACTCCTTCCAAATGCAAATACAAGCTTCCTCTATAATACTATAGATTCCCTAAAATGAAATATCCTATCACCAAGACAATTATGAAGCCTCCTCAGATATCTATTTGCTTCCAACTCCAAACACTCCTCCAAATTCCTTCTGGATGTAGACTCAAGCCTCCCCTGGCAATACTATGATTTTCAATGATGATGTCCTTCCTAAAACTATGATAAAATTCTCTGAGAAAAATCTCCAACCACCTAAAATCTCAATATGATATCCTAAAACTATAATAAAGCTTCCTAAGAAATCATTCCAACCAACTCCCAACTCCATTTCTCATAGGGATTCTTCCTGTTAATAAACTAAGGAAGTGGTTGGATGGGAAAAATCCAACCGATGTAACCATTCAAAACTAATGGTTGCTTAATAGTTTAGGATTAATTTATCCAATAACAATAACCATTCCCAGATAGAGATATTTATAATAATATTAATAATTTCCTCTCATATATCCTTTATTTAAGGAAAACCAATAATAATTTCTATTTTTAAACATAATTACTATTTATTTAATTTCTATTCCATATAGATAATATTACTTATTATCTATTAATGCAATAATTTATCATCCACAAACAAATATATATATAAATATAATTTTATACAATAATTCATATTTCACAAATAATTATAAATATATGTATCCATATGCATACGTGTGCACCCATATGCCTATGTGTACATATACCATCACATGTATTATACAACAAGCATATTATTATTATTAATATCACCATCACATTATTATCAATATTATAGAACATATGACTACTATTGACATATAAATACATTTATTTAATCGTGCACTAAATCATACTTCATACAAGATATGATAATTCTTATAAGGTAACTTCTAACTAACAATAGAATATTCTATACAAAGGAACTAGAGTTACCATTCACAACATCACCTAATCAATAAATGCATGAAGCAAGCAAAAAGATGACACAATAGTATATCATCAACATAAGGACTGACTCAAGAACTCCCCATCCTAAGGAACAAAAAAGTTCAGGGGTATGATTCCTTGTTACAGAACCTGGTGATATCTCCGTAACAACAAAAATGATCAAGGATTTTGAGGGATCTCTCAAACCTGTGAGGCCAGGTGGAGATGATACCCGGTACCAGCAATCATGCATCACCGAGAAGAGATACATGTGCACATATAGATATACATACTAATCAAACATATGTAAATCGATGACCAAGATCGATACATCATGTGGACCTCAACTGAATGAGTAACTACGACTTCGTCCTGAGTCATGAAAACACATCAGACATATATATACATGAAATATAAAACATCATAGCTAATAGTGGTTAGATTCAAATCCTTGGGTTAGCTCCATAAAACATATAAAGATAGATGGTTTTCTCATTTCATAAACATATAAATGATAACCATAAATAAGTGTATCAATCATCTGATAAACATATCATCATCTACAAAACATAAATGTAAATGTATAGCTCTAACCATCATAATAGAATGTCCAAATCAGAAAGTCCAAGTATCACCATAGGAGAGGGTATTACACTTTTTTGTCCTTCCAATTCTAGGGGGAATCAACTACGTGTAATACTTAATAATATTTTCATATTTTACTAAATGCTACACATATAAGATGACTAAAACTACAAACCATATATCCAATTCCAATTGGAATTGTAGCTTCAAACAAAAGATGTGATGATCAATAATGATTACAAATTCTCCCTGCAAGCTTAAAGAAGTATGAGGTTCATGCCTCCATTACCAAGCAAGTCAACCTAAATACAATTCAAAAGAGGTGCCCCAAAAGATGTTGCCAAAATGCAAATAGGTCCACAAGTTACATATAGGATGGGGCCAAAATAAGGTGACATAACAAAATGCCAAGCCAAAAGTTTTGATACAATCTCTTTAAAAAGTCCTCCAAAATTTCTCTTCTATACTTGTAAGATTCCCCTCTACAATAACAAGGGCCTTTTGTTTATAAGTTATTGTTTATAACTAACTTGTAACCATCTGTCAACTATCTTTGTATATAGGGGAAAATAAAATAAGCTCTATTTAATTTAGGAATCTCTCAAATTTTACATAAAGAAAGCTTATTTTATGACTTGATTACAAACAAGTGACAAAAAGTCCTTTTACAAGAAAGAAACTTGAAATTCATAAATACTAGAAATGGGAAGGAGAGCAACAAGAAAGAAAATAGTGAGTGGGAGAGGAGTTTTGAATGGGGGTTTAATAGGTTTTGAGGTGGAGGATGGTGGCTCATAGGATGATGAGGATGGACACACTTGGGCATGGGGAGGGGTTTTTCATTCCCCATGTCTTTGTGTGGGGTTTCAATAGGAGTTCCCAACATTATTTTTTATATGATTGCAACTCTTGGGTTTCTTGTGGGTTTTTAGTTGGTCATTGGTGTTGAGATAGATATGTTCCCTATGGCCCTATTTGGTGCCTCATCAGATCTTTTTGTTAGCATGAATGTTTATGAATGTTGTTAGTAGGGAAGATTGGATGTTAATTAGAGATGATTTATTTCTTACATGTTACATTCATGACTGGGTTTGTCATTCATGTCAACATATATGCTTTCTGGATATAGTTAACAGAGTTACAGACACAAAATTGATTCGTGAGGATTTATACTAATGAATTGAGTTTTGTGAAGATATATTTGAATTCAGGAATGTGTTTTGATAATGTGGTTGTAAGCACAAAAAAAATTATTTAGATATGTTCAATTTATGCAAAGTTTACTAAAGACTTTTCATAGTGAGATTTTCGAGGAACTGGTGATAGTTATTCGAGATTTATTGTTTCAGCAAGGTTGATATGTTGTCGATGACATATTCCAAATGCTTGGATAAACACAAAAGAATCTACTTTACTTTCCGTGAAGACTTGTGGACGATGTGAACGGTGTTACTTCTTTGTGAGTTGACTACAGATTAATAATTCTATGGAAGTGTTTAGATGTAATGTAACGTGTATTCCAAATTCTTATTGATGTCCTATATTATTAATTATAAATTGAAAAAGCCTTTTGGCCGACTCAATAATCATTAGGACTTGGTATAAATGAAAGGTATCAAAGGGTATCATAAGGATATCATGTGGTCATGAAATGTTGTGCGAGCTTTGAATGCAAAATCTTTATGATCAGAGAAAAAGATGATGTTGCTGGTTTGTTGAAGACTTCAAAGGAACTGTAAAAGCAAAGATAGTCATTGTTTTAGTCAGTTCACCCTTGCATGTGTTATACTAGAGATTGTTTACTGAAGACAGTCTTGAAGAAATTTGGACAGTGGGTTTAGTTGGCTTCATTGTGTTTCTCAATCAACTCCTCACGCGGTTGGGATCTTTTAGCAGGGATATAAAGTCTCCTAATATGGACTTGTATATATTGATTATATTGTAACAAACTCCTAACAAGTTCTATCCTTTCACAAGGAACTTTTATATTAGTACATCATCTTGTGGGCATCATTCCCACTGGGGTTTTCCTTCTGATCAAGGTTTTCCCTAGTTAACAAATCTGGTGTTATTGTGTATGTTTATTATCTTGTGGTTATTGTTGTTATTGATTACAAGTTTAAAATTTGATAGAGTTGAATTTAAGTTAATTAAGCTCATAACCAACCAACCCCCCCCCCCCCCCCCCCTCGTAGTTGTGTTGGAGGACTTTGCTTTCTAACAATTGGTATCAGAGCATCAGGTCCTTGAAGGAAAAGTTTAACAACTTAAGGAGATCCATGGCTACTACATTTTTCAAGAAAGAAAGTCCAAAGTTTGATGGAATAAATTTTGACAATTGAAAAGAAATAATGAAGACACATTTTCTATGCATAAGAATTGACTACTAATTGGCCATCAAGATGAAGAAGACCGTTGTAGAAGAAGACAAACTTGATTCATGTACAGATGAAGAAAAGAACCAATACATGTACAATATGCTTTCTAGAGAGGCTATTTTATCGGCTCTTCTGGATACAGAATACACTGAGGTAAAAGATCTAAGGCTTGCTATTGAGATTTGGACTAAATTGGAAAATCTTTTTGAAGGAGAAGAAACTTTGAAGAAAGCTAAATTGTAAAACTATATTAGTATGTTTGAAAGTGCTAAGATGCAGGAAGATGAAACTATAAGAGGTTACTTTAGTAGGATTATTGATATCATTGTAGGAATTAAGAGTTGTGGTGGAAAGAAATCAGATAATGAAGTCATATAGAAGATAGTGAAATCTCTACCATTGGCTTTTGAATACAAAACACAAAATATTGAAGAAATTATTACACATGATTTTACAAAAGCATTTCTATTTGGAAAGTTGTAGGCACATGAGCAATGACTGAAACAAAAGGAAGGAACTCCTAGAGTGGAAATAACTTTTAGCGTATAAAAGGACATACCTATGTTGACAAGAAGTGCAAGTACTAGTGGAGATTATGCTAGAGATTGGACAACTAAGAAAGAAGAACAAAGAAAGTTCTATGATGCAATGACACTGATTGCAAGGAGAGAATCTATAAGTAAGAAAGCTTTTACATGTTGGACATGCAAAGAATTTGGTCATTTTTCATCTAAATGTCCTAAGAGAGAAAAGAAGATCAGATATAGAAAACCTTATAAATCTAAGATTGAAAATTGTTGTTATGTTGATGAAGAAGGAGAAATTGCATTTATAGGTGTAAACTTTTTAGAAAGTGATGATGAAAATGAAGATGAAATAGAATTTGTTGCTATTAAAGATGAAAATTTTGATGAAGAAGTAAAAGAAGAAAAAGCTTTAGTTTCACATGTAGAATAGAAAAAGTCTGATTGGATTATTGACAGTGGATGTTCTCATCATATGACTAGAGATGTGGATAAATTTCTTGAACTTGATAGATATGATGGAGGAATAGTTAGAGTTGGAAATAATACACCGTGTCAGATTAAGGGAAAATGGTCTATTACAATTGATGGAAAAACTAACATTGAAGATGTCTACTTTGTTGATGGATTGAAACATAATATTTTTAGTGTTGGAGAACTTATGGACAAATGATACAGGTTATATTTCATTGAGAAGACTTGTGTTATTAAAGACAATGATGTCAAACTAATTGGAATAGGTATAAAGACAAGAGGTGATGTATTTCAGTTGTCTCCTACTGAAATGACATGTTTGATTATTAAAGTGGATGACAGTTGGCTATGGCATAAGAGATTTTTTCATATCAACTTTGATAACATTGTGAAGATCAGCTCATCAAATGCAATTAGAGACTTGCCTAAGATTTTGAAGCCTACTAACATGGTTTGCAATGAATGTGTTATGGCTAAACAAAGGAAGAATTCATTTCCGAGTAAAATATTTACAACATCAGTCAAGCTGGAGATTGTGCACACATAATTGTGTGGACCTACAAGGACAAAAGGATTCTATGGTGAAATTTATTTCATGCCTTTTATTGATGATTTTACAAGAATGATGTGGGTTTCATTTCTTAAAGAAAAATCTGAAGCATTTGAGAAGTTTAAGTTATTGAAGAATAGAGTTGAGAATGAATTTGGCTTAAAGATTAAATATTTGAGAATTGGTAGAGGAGGAGAGTTTACTTAAAATGAGTTTAATACATTTTGTGAAGACAATGGAATTAAGAGATGACTTTCAGTACCTAGGACATTGCAACAGAATGGTATAGCAGACAAAAGGAACATATCAATTAATGAGGCAGCTAGAGCTATGATGCTTGAAGGTAATATATCACATATCTTTTGGAGAGAAACAGTGAACACCACATTTTACACAATGAAAAGAGTTCAAATTAGACAAGGTACTGGTAAGACATCTTATGAACTTTGGTTTGGACATACACCTACTATGAAATATTTTAGAATCTTTAGAAGTAAATGTTATATCAAAAGACATGATGATATTGGAAATTTTGATGCTAGAAGTGATGCAGGAATTTTTCTTGGTTATTCATTGAAAATTAAAGTATATAGATGTTTTAATCAAAGATTGAGGACTATTGTTGAGAGTACAAATGTGAAAGTTGATGAAAAGTTTAGAATTTGAGAGAGAATTCTTGATTATGATTCTGATGAAGATAAAAGACAAAGAGCTAACATTAATCAGAATGATGAACAAGAATTGTTTTATGAAACTGACAATAATTTTTAGATTGAATAATTTAGATTGGAACCGAGAGTTGAACCTGAATCAGCACCAAGAGAAGAAGTTAGAGATGAACCAGGAACACCTAAATATGTCGTAAGAAATCACCCTACAAATCAAATCATTAGAAGTGCAAACAAAGGATTTATGACAAGAAACAAATTAAATGAATAACTATGTTTAATATCTCAAGTTGAACCAAATACTACAGATGAAGCATGCAAAGATGAACATTGGATGAAAGCAATGAAAGAACAACAAGCAGTTTGAAAAGAAAAAGACTTGGGAATTGGTCCCTAGACCTAAAGACAAGAATGTTATTAGCACAAAATGGGTTTTCAGGAACAAGATGAATGAGAAAGGTGAAGTGGTAAGAAACAAAGCAAGATTGGTGTGTAAAGGATACACGTAGCAAGAAGGTATTGATTTTAAAGAAAACTTTGCGCCTGTAGCTAGACTTGAAGCAGTGAGAATGTTTTTGGCATATGCTTGTAGTAAAAATTTCAAGGTATATTAGATGGATGTTAAATCAACTTTTCTTAATGGATAACTTGGAGAGGAAGTCTACATTGAACAACCTGATGGTTTTTCTTTAACAGAAGATAAGGATATGGTTTGCAAATTGAAAAAGGCATTGTATGGATTGAAGCAGGCTGCTAGAGCTTGGTATGCAAGGTTAGACAAACACTTGATCATTTTGGGATTCAAGAAAGATAATACAAATAGTAATATGTACTTAAGGAAAAATGATGACGGATTACTGATTGTTGAAGTATTTGTTGATGATATTATCTTTGGAGGTAATGATGAAGCAAGTAAGAAATTTTCAAATGAAATGAAGGATGAATTTGAAATGAGCATGATTGGTGAGATGAAATACTTTTTGGGATACATATTACACAAAATAAGGATGGAATTTTTATATCACAAACAAAATATCTGAAGGACTTGTTGACAAAATTTTGAATGGAGAATTGTAAACCAGTTGGAACCCCTATGGTAACTGGATGTAAATTATCAAGCAAGGATGAATCATCGAATCCAACACAGACAAGATAAAGATCTATGATTGGAGGACTATAGTACTTAACTCACACAAGACCTGATATATCTAATCTAGCTAGGATTGTAGCTAGATTTCAAGCAGAACCTAAAGAAACACATGTTGCAGCAGTAAAGAGAATTTTTAGATACTTGAAGGGTACATCAGAATATGAGTTATGGTATGACAGATCATATGATTTTACATTATGTGCATACACTAATGCATATTGGGGATGAAATTTTGATGACAAAAAGAGTACAAGTGGTGGAGCATTCTTCTTGGGAGGAAGATTGGTCTCTTGGTTGAGAAAGAAACAAAATTGTATATCACAAAGTACAACAGAAGAAAAATATGTTGCAACAGTAAATAATTGTAATCAATTCACTTGGATGAAGTAGATGCTGATGGATATTGGCATTGAATTCATTGAGCCCATTATCATACATTGTGATAATACAAGTATAGTTAGCATGTCAAAGAATCTAATATTATATTGAAAGACCAAACATATTGCAATAAATTATCATGTTGTGAGAGAGAAGGTTGCATAAAAAGAAATCAGATTGGAGTATGTTAGTACAAAGGATCAGATAGAAGATATATTCACAAAACCCTTGGCCAAAGATACTTTAGAGTATCTAAGAGGTATGCTTGGGGTTATTCCCCAACCCTCTTCAGAGTAATGGATGCAGGAATGCATCAATCCAGCATG
The DNA here is from genome assembly GCA_027943335.1 of Chamaecyparis obtusa. NCBI lineage: Eukaryota > Viridiplantae > Streptophyta > Pinopsida > Cupressales > Cupressaceae > Chamaecyparis > Chamaecyparis obtusa. Next base: position 206,112 of record BSBK01009771.1, read on the forward strand.
ATCAAAGCACTATACCTATCTGGTCATGATGCTTGATGCTTCTCAGGGGGAGTATCTTTACTCGAGTTGAGTCATTAAGGACTCTTAGTCATGATGTTTCTATAATATCTTTTGATACTCTTGCACTTTTGCATATTATATTGGAGATGATTGAACTTTGAGAATTCATATATTGACACCTTTGTCATTGATGTCAATGGGGGTGAGATATACATGAAAAATATTAAAATAAGAATGAATGGGAGAGATATACATGAAAAATATTAAGAGAAGAGTGAATAGGGGAGATGTGAGTTTGAGAGTGTATACAGGTAGATGAGGAAGAAATATATTGATGGGAGATTAATGATAATTTTTCATCTATGTTGCCATCAATGTCAAAGGAGGATATTTTTAGCATGATTTTTTATGAATGTTGTTAGCAGGGAAGATTGGATGTTGATTAGAGATGACTGAGATCTTACATGTTACATTCATAACTGGGTTTGTCATTGATGTCAACATATATGCTTTTTGGACATAGTTAAGAGAGTTATAGACACAAAATTATTTCATGAGGTTTTATGTTGATGAATTGAGTTTTATGAAGATATATTTGAATTCAAGAATGTGTTCTGATAATGTGGTTGTAAGCACAGAAAAAGTTATGAAAATATGTTTGAGTTATGCAAAGTTTATTGAAGATTGTTCACAGTGAGATTTTCTAAGAACTAGTGACAGTTATTCAAGATTTATTGTTTTGGCAAGGTTGATATGTTGTCGATGACATATTCAGGATACTTGGATAAACATGGTATAATATAATTTTCATTCTACAAAGCCTTGTGGATGATGTGAAGCATAAAACTTCTTTGTGAGCCGACTACAGATTAATAATTCTATGGAAGTGTTTAGATGTAATGTAACATGTATTATAAATTCTTATTGATGTCCTATATTATTAATTATAAATTGAAACGATATCATGTGGTCATGAAATTATAACGATATCATGTGGTCATGAAATGTTGTGCAAGCTTTGAATGCAAAATATTTATGATCAAAGAAGAAGATGATGTTGATGGTTTGTTGAGGACTTCAAAGGAACTATACAAGAAAAGAGAGTTTCTATTTTATTCAGTTCACCCTTGGATGTGTTATCCTAAATATTTTTTAGTGAAAACAGCCTTGAAGCAATTTGGACAATGGGTTCAGTTGTCTTTGTTGTGTTTCTCAGTCAACTCCTCACAAGATTGGGATCTTTTAGTAGGGATCCAAAGTCTCCTAATAGGGACTCATATGTACTGATTGTATTGTAAAAAACTTCTAACAAGGTCTATCCTTTCACAAGGAAATTTTATATTAGTACATCATCTTGTGGGCATCATTCCCACTAGGGTTTTCCCTCTGATCAAGGGTTTCCCTAGTTAAGAAATCTGGTGTTCTTGTGTATGTTTATTATATTGTGGTTATTGTTTTTATTGATTACAAGCTTAAGATTTGATAGAGTTGAGTTTAAGTTAATTAATCTCACAATTGATTCACCCCCCCTCTCAATTGTGTTGGTGGACTTTTCTTTCTAACATTTGTTTCTATTAGTCTCTTGGAGATGTGTCTTGGTGCGAGTAGGGGCTTTCTTTTGTTGGATTACACTCTCATGCTTCCCACCACTTTGGTTATTGGTGAGGTTCCAATGTTGTTGGATTTGATTCTTTGATTGTAGGTGGTAGTTGGTGAGAACTATTTTATCCTTTATCTAGCCATTATTTATTCTTTGTAGGTGTCTTTCTTAGTATTTGACAAAGTGTGGGTAGCCTAGTCTGCTATATTTTTCAAGAGTCCTAGAGTTAAGGTGAGCTCAGTTCATGTGGTGAGCCTATTTTTTAATATTTTGGTGATGGGGCTATGTTCCCCTCTGTTAGTGCTTTGGTGGAGGATTTCTTTATGGATTTATGTTCTATTTCTAACCTAGGTACAATGTGGGCTTGGTTTCAAGATGATATTAACTTGAGAGATTTTTACTTCTTGGTGAGGTTCATTGAAGAGGGTGCCTCACGGGATGAAGGTTTTTGGTCATGTTTTTTGATTTGGCTTCCTCACCTCTTTTTTATGTGTGGATTTTCTCACCTTGTTGGAAGCAATGGGTGGTAGTGTTGCGACCATTTGTGGATTGTTTTCTTTTTTCTTAGTTCCATCTTTGGTGCCTTTTGTAAGGTGCTTCGGTACTCTATTTTTGGTATGTTTGCTAAGGTTTTGTTGGGAATGAAGCTTTTATCCCCTATGGAGATTTCTTTTGTTGTTCTTTGTGAGTAGTGCACAATTATACTCTATAGTGTGTTTAGGGTTCTACTCTATTGTGCTTCAATGGTTTTTTAGCTTCTTTTGTGGGTAGTGTGGTGAAGGAGGCTACCTCTTTTAAGGGTGCCCTTGGATTTTTTGGCCTAGTTGATGCTTTTGGTTTGGTGAATTCCCTTTTGGTTGTCTAAATTTTTATTCTATGAGATATGATAGTTTTTTTTATTTTCTTCTATCATGCTTGGTTTATTTTTGTGTGTTCTTGGTCTAAATTTGATTGCCTCGACCTTATCTAGGGTATATTTAGAGCTTTGTTTTTTGTTAATGGTTTCTTTTCTAGTGTTGATAGATAAGTTGTTCTATTTGATTATTGACAATACTCTTGTTCCTTACTTTAGCTTCTACCCTATCCTTTTTTTGACTAGTCTCCTATAGAGTTGGAGAGTTCTCATATGGAGGTGGAGACATTCCTTGTGAATGGATGTGAGGATTTGTATCTTCAACTATTGGTTTCCTCTCTTTTTCATCACTTAAGGGTGTTTGTTTCTCCTATTGAGGTGGAGAAGGTTTATATGGGAGAGGTAGTGTGCTATTGTAAGGGAGATCGTGTTTCCCTTTCTTTGAGTATTGGTTCAATGGTGGTCGATGATGATCTTGTTCCTTTTTTATCCTCATTCCTGTAGAGGTGGAATTTTTTTATGGAGAAGAGATCTTTTGATTCTACTAAGGTTATGTGAGCCTTTTAAACCCTTGGACCGGGTTATGGAAGCCTATCAAAACCATTAAGATTAGCGGCTTCAACATATATTTGTTGCAACTTGGGATTCTCTTCATTTATATCTTATAGGCTACTATTTTTTAGTTAATAGTTGGTTTATTTTAGGCATGTGATCTATCTTTTGTAACTGGTTTTTTTGGGGTTTTGGATCCCACCAAAACCCATTTTTACAAGGTTTTTGGGCCCCTTGAAAACCTATTTTACTCTTAATCAAAAAATATAAATTTATAACTTTGAAAGAAAGAAAAGTCATTGGTTTATTTAGGTAGGACCATTATGTTCTCTTTGATCAAACTATGACATAAATATAATCATCATAATTCATAGCTTTATTTTGTTTTTTATACTCTTACATAGTTCCTCCCCATTTTGTAATTACCTAAGTCAATTCAGGCTTAAGAATCATCAATCTCACATAACCAATCTTCATTTAACACCATACACATCCTTGAAAATGGTATGTCCTAGAATTATTTAATAAATTTCCTTTTACATGCATCTACCTTTTAGAAAGTATTCATTTCTTTCACCATGAATGTTATAACATCCTTTTTCTATGAAAATACAATTTTAATAGTTCCATTTCCATAAATAGCAATTTTATCTCTTGGCAAAGTTGTAAGAAGTTATAAAGAAAGTAGCCCACAAAATAGTTTGGTATGATATATGTATGTCACATGTCTTCTACCTCAATAATATGGCGAGTTTTACTTTAAAGTGAAGCATTCTCTTCATAGGATCTATTGCATGGCATTTATCAACATCATTCTCAAAATTCTAATTAGTAAAATCTCTTAATAGTTTCATTTTCTTTGATAGATGTGATCATCTTAAATTGATTTATTATCTATAGATCACCCACTATTGAAATAGCTATATCTACATGTCTTTTTTAGTGCCTCTCTCTATTATCCTTATTTTTTCACCATTTAGGACATTATGTATGTTTCTCTTTGTAGGAATATACTATGAAATGTTATGAAGAACCTTGGGAGTAAACAAAATTATTGTAATAGCAAGATGATAAATTGTAGACTCATTCATAATCTGATACCAATGCATGAGTATTGTAGTTGATACCAATTGGTTAGCATCTTTCATAGTCTATATTACAGCCATTCCATCATTTCCTTTCACAATATATAGAAGCTTGGGTGTATGAGGGCCTTTCAAGCTAATCCATGTGGCAAAGACCTCGGTCTTTGGATTATATCCTGACCAATCTATCTTATCATTTGTATCAAATTTTTACACAAATGTTGGATCATCTTGTTACCTAACCTAGTTGACAAATAACAAATGCCTTAAGGATAGACCTGGAACAATCAACACATTTCTTTTTAGAGCCATATCTCTAGCCTCATCTAGAGTAATATGATATCATCAAGTTTCAATTCCTTGAGGGTTTGATTTACAACTTCCTCATTCCTAGACTCATCAACTCCCATGAGGTTAATTTGTTTCTTTTCTTCAAAGTCTCTCATCTTCATCTAAATCCAAAAGTGTTTAAATTATTGAGACTCAATTAACATTTCATCTTTTAGAAGCCTAGAAGATATAACTTCCCTTTCATTAGTAAATCAATAGGTTGTTCATCATCTTGCAATTGGGATTTATAGAAGTGCACTTTCTCTTGATACACTAGAGGTGATTCATGTCTTTTTACCTCCTCATCATTCTTAATTTCCTTGAGTGCACTTGCAGCCTCTTCAGTGTCATACTCATTCTCCCTTTGAATCACCATAGGGCCCACAATATGCATTGTTTCATCCTTTTTCCTTTTCTTTGATGGGGGAACTGGGTGTAGCCTCTGAATCTGAGGAATAATGAATGATCAATTTTAAATGTCTTTTGGTAGGTGGCTTCACCTCTGGTGGTGTATCACTAGTGGATTTTCCAAATAACTTCTCAAATTATTTTAAACACAACTCCATCCTTATCACTTCATTAATTTTATCACTATGGAAAGGACGTTGTCCCTTCTATTTTCTATCCTCAAGTTTCTTCAGAATATTCTACTTTTTCTATTTTTTCATTACTTCCTTAACAATCATATATTTTCTTGATATAACCTCATCTATATTGTCTTAATGTGTCATATATTTGATAAGATATTGGATATGATCCTCTGGATTATATATTATTTCAATCTCATCTTTGAAATCATATCCCTCCTTCAAATACTTTTGAACATGCTCGAGAGCATCAGAGCCAACAACAAAGCCTCCATATTTGGGAGTATGATGTAGAAAATTTCCTTTCTTTCTTGGCGACATAGAGTCTTTTTCAAACCACAACATCTGCCACAAAATTGGTAATTTATGAGGATATTTTTTACATCCATAAACTCTAATAAGAGTATGATTACCCTTAAGGAACCAATTTGCAAAGTTACAAGCATGACCTTTCTCATGAGTATGCTCCAAGGGTCTAAGCATCCTCCTCATTTTCGGTGGAAATCTTTCAACCTAAAGGACCAATGCCCTGAATATCCACACAACAAATGTATCACAAAACAATATAAAATTGAAGTTACTTTTATCCATGTCCCACACACTACATCTTAATTGAACAAGAAGCCTAGCTCCTTGGTTGTCTGTGGTAGTCAATTTAACGTTGTGTCTAAAAATATTGTTGTTTTGAAACAAAATCAAATGTCATAGTAAAGAATAATGTTTGCGTGAGGGCTTCACTTAGAAAATATGGGTTATAGCATGTGCATTTGTGGCATACTAAAGAATCCCCCTATTTTGAAAAAATATTGCCCTAAACTCCTTTCTTGTCACCCCCTCCCAATGCACAACTCGGATTAAAACCCCCCTATTTTCAATCAGATATTATATGTATCAATTTTTTCTTTAACATTTTCACACCCCATTATATTTCTATCTTATGTTATGATAAAAAGTTGGCTAGGCTTTAAGAAAAAATCTAGAAATGGAAAAAGGTGTGTTAGGACTACTAAAACAAAGGGTGATCAGATGTCATCAACCAAAATATCCAAGAGATGAACTTTGATGAGATAAACATTGTACTCCTATAGAGGCCAAAGAAATGATCTTGAAAAGCAACATGGTAGTTGGTCAATAGGTGGTATTATGTAACAAGCAGATGGCTCCCAACCAAGTATGAATTTGATTATATGCAGGGTAGGCTCAACTCTGGTATAAGAATAATTTACAGAACAAGTTGGGAATTCAAAATAAGCAATTAAGGAAATAAAACAATTATTAATCAATTGATTGCTACTAGAAAACATAAGAGATTACATATAGACTAGTGTCTAATCCAGGTTATAGAGTCAAAATACTAGGCAACAAACGTGTTCGAGCCTCAAAATGTAGGGATCAAATTGAGGCTAAATGTTCCTAAGAAGCCTTCTCTCATAAATATTCCTATCCATCACCAAGCTTTTGTATTTGATTGGATGTTGAAATTGTTGAAGTTTTCTTGAAAACTCTCAACACACAAGTGATCTAACCCTATAGTAAGAGTTTCTACCATTACCCTTATAATGCCTAAGGAACCATTACCCTTAAAATGCCTAAGGATACTTTACATTTAGGGCCAAAAGAGATAAAGCTATTTGAAAATCAAGTTGAAAATACCCAAATACTATTAAAGATACCCCAACAATCATAAAACCACTAGTTTCCATTGTATTTTGTTGTTTCACAGGTACAAAAAATAGGAGTTGTGAGACAACGAAACTATCACTATTTTGTAGGGTTCATAATATGAGATTATGAAATAGAGAAACATTGTTATTTCACGAGTAAGGAATTTTAATGTTTCAAAGTGGCAAACTAAAGCCATTTTGCGAGAGATAAAATAATCATTTGTGAAGTGGCAAAAATCTTGTCGCTATTTCACTAAGGGCCCATTTGGGAGTTGGAATACAGAATGTTGGATATAGTCAATTCTTGAATATGCTGCAATTCTAGAAGATACATATCCTCAAAATGATTTCTGAAATATTTTTTGGAACCATTTGGTTCACCGGGAAGATGAAAAGCCACAATTTTTCTTCAAAGAGCAGCCTCCAAACCCTAGCTACCCATAGCGCCACAAAAACTAAAATGTAAAGTAGATTTTATGATAGGAATCTATTTGAAGGTTCATAAAATTGTATATAAACAACTGTGAGCATGACGAGGATCAAAGATAGATGGATGCAGGCACGATTATTCAACGCTCATCTACTGAAACATCATGCCCTATACAATCAGATATGACACTCAGGAGATAACTTCCCTTTGAGATTCCCAATCACACTCGATGGGCTCCGCTCAATATCATATGAGAAGAACATATGAATGGTGAAAATGGTAGCATAAAATTGTTTTCATGCTCATAGTGGTAGCCGCAGAGTAGCGAACGGTGAGAATGAAAATGAATGAAAATTTTGGTAGAAAATGAAATCTAATTTCGGATGTCAAATATTATAAATAGCAAGTGGACCCAATGGCACATAAAATGGGCATTTGAAAAGTAGAATTAGAGCCTGAATTTCTAATTCCACCTTTTCAAATGGAAGATGAAATGCCCATTTTGTGGGAAAATTTGGAATTTCAAAATTCCAATTCCTGCTTGTTTGGATGGACACAAACATGGAATTCAATAATCCAAAAATCTAATTCCGGAATTAGAGCCCATATTTCATGCACCAAACGGGCCCTAAGGGAAGAAAAGTGGTCGGCAATTTAGCGAAGGCTAAATAAAGTCAAAGAGTGTCACTTCGTGGGAAGTTATAGAACACACGTACAAGATTAAAGATGCATATTGAATGTCGATGGGCTCAAAATTTGAAGAGGTAATAAAGGGAATTTAATGAATACGAACTTGTGAAATTGATGGTTAGAAAATATCTCACTTACTGAAGCAACGACAAGGTGAATATCGGAGCTAAGGAGCTTAGACGACACCTAAAAGGAACATGAACTCTACAACCACAAGCTAAACAGTAAGTTCAAGCACCTTACCTAATCTAGAAATTTTTGAAGTTTAAAATGCCTAGAAAGAAAGAGTCTAGAGAGAGCTTTGACAAGGGAATAAAAGAAAGATGAACAACCTAAAAGGCCTGTACAAAAGTACATGCTCGATGCATTGCCTAGGTCAGATGATATCGATGCTAAGAATACATTCTATGATGCATGGGGAGAATGTAGGGGCGTCAATATTCCAGTCTTGGGTCAAAGTTTATTTGGGTATTTTTGTGATAATAGGTATGAGAGAGTCCCACTTTCGAACCCATGGAATCTTGACTTGGCTAAAATCATAGTTCCCAATGTATTTGTTGATGTTGAGCTCATTGAGGTGTTGGAAAAAAATTATAAAAAGGAAACTAGAATAGTAAGAGAAATAGATGGAAACCCCATCTTGATTGTTACTAAATCTTGCATAGCTGAGTGTTTTGGTCTAAATAAACAAGCCCTAACAAAAATTGATAGGGAGGAATTTAAAGTTGACTAACAATGGTTGGTAGAAACATTTGGGTTAAGAGAAGTGAAAATTTTCAAGGAAAGGGGTGAGAAGAATAGGCTCATGCCTATTATAGAAACTGCACCAATCTCCACCCACGGATTCATGAACTTCTTCTATAAAATATGTCATGGCTAGAGCCAAGTGTGTAAAGAGGACTCAAAATTTAGAATGTCGATTGATTTGATGTTTATTTCCATGAGGATTCAAAACTCTAATGTTAATTTGGAGTTTGATAGTGCAAGTGAGGTTGAGAGACTCATCCATACCTAGTTGGTAAATTGGAAGGAGAAGAGAACCTTCAACCATTCATGGGGTCTTCACTAAAGAAGAAGTACAATACCACATGCATTCATATTGGGGGATTTAAAATGGGTAAAAAAATGGGGTAATATATTGCCTAAATAGGGGGGAGGAGAATTTTTTGGGGGTGGGGTGGGGGTTTATATAGGAAAATGGGTGTGAGGGGTATAGGGTGGGTATTGGACGGGGGTGACAGAAAAGGAGTTTGGAAGAATATTCTTTTACAATAAGGGGATTCTTTAATATGCCATGAACGTATGCGCTATGATTCAAGTTCACCAAGTGAAGCCCCTGTGGATACATTAATGAGTCCTAGGACCACTTATGACCCCTGAGGCCCCATTAATGTTTCCTACGACCCCTTATGGCACCTTAGGACTTGTTGTGATACATAATGGGTCGTATGTGTCGTAAGGGGGTCCTAAGTGATCCTAAGACACATTGATGGGTTCTAAGGAGTCATAGGTGTCATTAGGGGTCCTAGGACCTATTAGTGGGTCCTAAGGGGTTATAGGTGTTATAAGGTCTCCTAAGGGGACACATTAATGGTTCCTTAGGGGTCATAAATGGCCCTAAGACCCATTAATGTACCCTATGACCCCTTAGGACCCGTTATGATACATAATGGGTCGTAGGTGTCACAAGGGGTCCTAAGGGGTCTTATGATTATTTAATGGGTCTTAAGGGGTCATAAATGGTCTTAGGATACATAATAGGTGCTAAGGGGTTCTAAGGGGTCCTAGAATACATTAGTGGACCCTAGGATATATTGATGTGTGCTAAGTGGTCCTAAGAGATCCTGGGATACATTAATGGGTCCTAAGGGGTCATATGTATCATAAGGGGTACTAAGGGATCGTAGGTGTCACAAGGGGTTATAAGGATTTGTAGGTGTCATAAGGGGTCCTAGGGAACATGAATGGGTCCTAAGGGGTTATAAATGAGCATAGGATACATAATGGGTGCTAAGAGGTCCTAAGGGGTCCTAGAATACATTAATGAGACTAGGCTACATTGATGTGTTCTTAGTGGTCCTAAGGGGTCATGGGATATGTTAATGGGTCCTAAGGGGTCGTAGGTATCATCAGGGGTAATGAGGGGTCCTAGGATACATAATGAGTCCTAATGGGTCCTAGGATGCATAATGGGTCCTAAGGGATGGTAATTAGGGATACATGTACACATACACCTAATTTCAACTATATAGAGCCTAGAGCATCTAGGATTTAAACTATTTGTCTTAATATCTAACAAAAGGTTTAATGCACATTATCTACAACCTAGGGCTAATGGATAAGATTTATGGTTGAGGGTATTAAGAGTCTTGGCTAGTGGTTTATACTTGATGTGCAGAGCGTTGAGGGTTTAGGGTTCTTGTTCTATAGGTTATTTGTTTATTTTGTGTATAATTAAAGTATATAGGATTTTTATTCTAGGTGTTAGTTTGTTAAGGGTTTCTATTACAAGTTATTTCTTTAGGATTTCTATTGTAAGTTATTCATTTAGGGGTTTTACTGTGAGTTATTCATTTAGGGTTTCTACTTGAGTTATTCATTTAGGGTTTCTATTCTAAGTTATTTCTTTAAGGTTCTTATTATAGGTTGCGCATTCATTTTATTTTTTATTTTATGTTGTTTAATAGTGGATTGTATATGGTTTCTACATTTGCATGAAGAAACACAATAAAAACCCAATAAAAATTAAATCTATATGTACAAAATATATGAAAATTTTGAATACAATATGAAACCTATTTTTTTACATTTAAACAACAAAACTAAATAGATTTCACATATACGGTCATTCTTCTTAATAATAAATAATAAAAATTATTATACAAAAACATTAATGGAAACAGAAAAAACTCAAAAAAATGGCCTACCTAGAGGTTGTTGTGGTCGAAAATGGATTGGGATCACGCTCTAAATCAAGGCAATGTTCTTTGAAAATGATTGTTTCCTATTAAAAAAAATGCATTCACAGAATGGGATCACGTATGGAACATGACCTCATTTCATATGGGGTCACATTTCATAAATCTAGGTTTAGGGTTGCATAGCACGCTCAAACCCGATTCGTGTTTCGACTCAAGAACTTAAACCTCAATGTTACCATGTTTTACTTTTGAGGGACCTCATTTCATGGAGCTAATTTTTGGGAAAATTACTAATTTTAAAATTTCTCCCATAAGTGGACTCAACTTCTTGCACCTACCCTGGATAGTTGTTGCAGCCTTCCTAAACAATTGCTAGACTTCCTGGGTATTTATTGTACAAAATTTTCTCCATCCAATTATTTCTAATAAAACTTTACTTTGTGTCCATTTACCATTAAAGACAATCTGGCTAGATGAATTGGACAACGCCATTTGGATAAACATTATTGATTTCATAAAGATCCAACCACCTAATGAAAACCTTTTTTTGATAACATATGCTTATACTCCCTTCAAAATTGAAGACATGGCTGAAAATCTTGAAAGATAAATGACTTGAAATATAACCGAACAAATAGTTTTGAATACATTCGAGAAATCCATCTTAATGACAAAAAATGAGGAAATAAATTATAGTGGGTAACACCTAATTATGCTTCACAAATTGAATAAAAAGACATTTAAGACAATGTACAACATCACTTATTGAATAATAGTCTATCATAACCTACAATAACCAACAAAAATGACTTGCTGAAATAAAAACCAATAATTGGTTCTGTAAAATAGATTTAATTTTCTCAGCAACTTATAATGCTTCACATATTTTGAGAAACCAATAAGAGTTGCAATATAAGTAAAAAAATAATAGACAACCACAACATTTTTTGAGATATATAATCAAGCTCACTTACTACTTCATATGGACAATATATTTGTTGTTTTTAAATGCATAAGTTGAAACCATTCTTCTTCAGTTGTAACTATATATTCAACTTCATCTTCACCTACAACTTCATACTTCGGTAAAAACATAACTTGTGATGCTTTGTTTTCCTCCATCACAACTAGATGTTTGATTGGAAATCCTCGTGAAACAAATATTGAACCCTCCTTGTTGGTTTTTTCTTGATGGGTTGTTTCTTCAATCTCTTTTTTATTTGCAAAGCTCATTTTGTGTGACTAGTTTGACATAAACATTAAAAAAAAATTGCATTGTGATCATGTTGTTCATGATTTGTCTCTACAAAAGATATTGGCTTAGCATCTAAAGTTGAGAAAAACACCTCTAAGTCATCCCAAAGTTGGTCTTCTTCTATATCTTCTTTGGTTTTTTGCTTGAGAGGACTCATTTTGACTTTGTGAAATATCTCTTCTTGAAGTAGAAGTTTTAATTTGATATCACATTCATCTTTACCATCAACCTTGCGTATGTTAATGTCTTCATTTTACTAAACAACGTTGTCTCTTTTTCCTCTTAAACCAACACTTTGTCATGATTAAAATTGTTTAATTCAGGAAGTACTATCTTGACATCAATTGTTGAACAAAATTCTTTTATGGTACTAGAGAAGATGTCTTCATCAATTTATTCTTGTAAACAAGGGAATGCTTACACCCGATCAAAGTTATTAGTTTATTCATGTTGTCTCAAACTTGTTGTTAATGACATTGGCTTCTAGTGGTTGTGCTTTATAAAACCAAAATCTATTTTTGTTAAAAGCAAGAGGATTTTATATAATTCCTAATAATACTAAGTGATTTGAATTATAATTATGATTCAAGGAAAATAATTAATGAAAAGCATGCAAAATAAGACTAAAAAGTTTCTCCTAAATGACACCATAACCAAAGTTTCCATGTTCAATTACTTTTGTAACTCCAACTTACTCCTCAGTTCTAAAAGAAAATAATAAATTATTTTTCTAATGCAATGGCTATCTTTAACCTCCCACTAACTATTTGTAACTAAAGTCTTCTTCAAATATTCTCTAATTTAGAATTTTAAATGCAAGAAAAGAATAAATCATAAATGAATTAACATAACCCATTTTAGAATCCCAATTATTAAATTGGAAAAGATTAAATAAATATAAAACCAAATTAATTACTAAATAATTATTATTATGATATTAAAGGTCGTGACAAAATCATGTACAAGTGATAGATTAGTCGATGTATGAAGATCTTAACATCAATGCCCCACAAAGACTATATTAAGATACAATACAATAACTCCTCCAATGAAAGGAAATATAGAGAGATGCCCCCCTCCCCATGTATCCTCAAAACCACTACAACAAGCTTAAAGCCAACAGATAATCCAATATTGACAAACATCATGTCTCCCCTTGGGAAGAAACAAATCCAATAGTGGGTGCTAAAGAAACTCCATCCTATGAGGAAGGGAGAAGGAATAAATCTCTAAAGAATAAAGAAGTGTCTCCAAATATTGTTAGGATAAACAAGACAGAAATAATAGTTACATGCAAATATAACCAATATCAAAAAATAATAAACCACACAGAAGAGAACACGAGACACAAAGATTTAACATGGTTCACCCAATCCCTGGGCTACGTCCACCAACAATAAGTCCATTATTATCTAGTGATTACAACCTGATTAAAATCCACAATCCCTTATAGCTCAATACCGCCACAAGAAGCTACTAAAACATGCATCATAATGAAATCCCTAACACTAAGCCATTTTATACAAGCTTATTTTTCCGCTTTAGGGTTAGAATCAATTACAACATGTCAAAGTTTACAGTACTTCCCTAATCAATCACCACAAGATAACAATCTCCCACTCTGGGATTGACCAGGCTCCACACAAAACAACAATCTCCTAATTGTATACTGGTCTTGTAGCTAAACCGATACCCTGTGAAGCTCCCACTGGATCCAACCACCCTGGACTCTATTGTTCCTTTATTTTCTTCAGTCTAGTAGACCAATCGAAGTTGAATAGGAGTTCAAATTCTCCCTTGTTACTACCTTTGTGAACATAGCTGCTGGATTATTCTCTGTACGTATCTTTTCCAGCTTTAACTGCCCATCATCCAAAACTGCCCAAATGAAATGGTATTGTAACTGTATGTGTTTTGTCTTTGAGTGAAAAGCAAAAATTTTTGCAAGATGAATGGCACTCTAGTTGTCTGTATACAGATAATTATCCATCTGTGGATGTCCTAATTCTTCCATAAAGAATTGAAGCCATATCATCTCCTTAGATGCCTCTGTAGCAGCAATATACTCTACCTCTATAGTGGATAATGCATTCACCTTTTGTAATCGAGAAATCCAACTCATTGTTGTCCCACCAATAGTGAATACATAGCATGTAGCACTCCACCTACTATCTATATCTCCTTCCAAATCTAAGTCAACATAGCCTTGTACAGTAGTAGTAGATCCCCCAAAGTGTAAATACTTACTGGATGTACCTCTCAAATATTTCAAAATCCATTTGACTGCATTCCAATGCTCAATCTTGGAGTGACTCATATACCTGCTAACAACTCCCACTGTATGTGCAATATCTATTCTAGTACATACAATAGCATACATTAAGCTCCCTATAGCTGACCTTGGACATTTTAGCCACCTCTTCAGCTATCTTTGGACACATTGCATTAGTCAATTTAAAATGACCAGGAAAAGGTGTGCTAACAGCTTTGGCATTCTCCATAGAGAAACATTGCAACACCTTCTCAATATAATCAACCCGAGATAAAGTCAATTTCTAATTTTTCCTATCTTTGCAAATTTTCATATCAAGGATTTGTTTTTGTTGGTGTAATTAAATATTCACTAATTACACTTTACTTAAGTTTACTTAGGATAATGCATTTGCATATTAGTTGTCTTTGTGACACCTAGGAGTTTGCATTTCTTTTTAGCACATGGTTAGGAGAATCTCCACTTTAGGTGTGATAGTTGTCATCACATACCTCTTTGTGTGTGAGATCCACTTTAGTGCTCTTATCACATTATCATCCTCTCATTTTTGCACATACTTTCATGTACAATGGAGGATGATCCACCTTTGGTGGACATGTGATTCCACCATGTCTAGTTGATATCTTATCACTTGAATAACTTCTAGTTATCATGCATTGCCTATATATTGAGGCATTTCTACATTGTATGTAATCAATCAATTATCCATCATTTGATCATTATTGAATTCTTCATTTGATCATATTATCTTGTCTCTCTTGTTTGTGCTGTCTCTTGAGCTTCTAGATCTTGGTTTCTATTCTTTGCCTTAGGCAAATTCTTACATGGTATCAGAGCAATATCAAAATTCTTACAATTTTGCTACCCCCAAATCCTTCATAACAAATGAAAGTGCAAACTGTTGTTTCAACCCCTTAATGTGATCCATGTTAGACCTAGCTACAAGCATATCATTAACATATAAACATAAAATAATGTAGCTATCATCATCCAACCTTTTAAAATAAACACAATGGTCAAAATGACACTAAGTGTATCCATGCTCATTCATAAAAGTGTCAAATTTAATATACCATTGCCGAGGTGCTTGCTTCAAGCCATATAAACTTTTCTACAATCTGCACACTAGATTCTCCTTACCCTTGACCTCAAATACTTGTGGTTGTACCATATATATATTTCTTTATGCAAATCACCATGAAGAAAAGTTTTTTTAACATCAAGCTTCTCTAAATGCAAATCATCAGTAGCCAAAATCCTTAAACTAATACAAATAGAAGTAATTTTAACAACTGGAGAAAATATCTCATCAAAATCAATACCCTTTTTCTGTGAAAATCCTTTTACGACTAATCTGGCTTTAAATCTTTTCTTACCTCCATCCTCTCCTTTCAGCCTGTAAACCCATTTATTTTGTAAAGCCCCTTTACTTGTAGGTAACTTACATAAATCCCAAGTTTGATTTCTCAGCAAGGATTCCATTTCATTTGCCATTGCATACTCCCACTGAACCTTTGTATCCACCTGCATGGCTTCATCATAACATTCTGGTTCACCAACATCTATTAATAAAATAGAATACAAGGAGGGGGAAAATCTTTCTGGAGGTCTACTTAACCTTGTTGACTATCTAAAATTCACTGGGGTTTGTGGTATTTGTTGTTTTTGTTGCAGACCATAAGGAACTACTGGAACATCATCTTTTTTAGTATCATCTAGCACTACATAATGATTGGATTTCTTCTCATGTTGTTGCAACAGATCATTGTACAACATTTTCTCATTGAATATGACATCCATGCTTCTTACAATTTTATGATTTTCAAAATCCCAAAGCCTATAACCAAATTCATCAATGTCATATCGAACAAATACACATTTCTTTGACTTAGCTTCCAGCTTGGTTCTTATTTCAGAATCTATATGTGCAAATGCTTCACAACCAAAGGTTTTGAGAAAAAAATAACTCACATTCTTTACCAGTCAATGCTTCCTCTGGAATACCACAACCCAAAGGAGTAGAGGAACCTCTATTGATTAAATATATAGTTGTATTAACAGCCTTCTCCCACATATTTAAGGGCAGCCCAACATGTAACCTCGTACTCCTTGCACACTCCATTATTGTCTTGTTCATGCATTCAGCCACTCCATTTTCTTGTGGAGTCCTCGGTACAATTTTTTGCCTACAAATACCATTAAAGGAAAAATAATCTTCAAATTTTGTTCTACAATACTCACCACCATTATCATATCTTAGACATTTTAGCATTTTACCAATCTCATTCTCAACCAAGCATTTCCATTTATTAAAAGTTTGAAATACATCAAATTTTTGTCTAAGGAAATAAATCCATACTTTTCTTGTTGCATCATCTATAAATGTGACATAATACAAAGAGCCACCAAGGTAAGATACTTGAGATGGTCCCATACATATGTATGCACAAGCTCTAATTTCTCATTTTTCTTTTCCTTCCCACTCTTCACAAAACTAACTCTCTTTTATTTTCCATACACACAACTTTCACAGAAATTGATATTAACACATTTCAGACCAGGTAAGACTTTCTTTGAATGAAGTAATTTCATACCTTTTTCACTCATGTGCCCTAGTCTGTTGTGCCAAAGTGTTGTGTCAGAATCTACAACAATTGTTTGATGTTCTTCCTGCTCAACTGCAGTAATTGTTCCTGAACATTCATTTTCCTCTGAAATAATTAAAGTAGAAGGAACAATATGACCTGTACAAAGATATAAGGTGCCTAATTTCACACCTTTTGTTACTACTAAGGAACCTTTTGAAACCTTCCAATTTCTATCATTAAAAGTAATTGTGCAACCCTCATCACCCAGTTGTCCTGCTGAAATTAAATTCCTACTCAGCCTTGGAACATGTCTTACCTCTTGTAGTAGCCAATGATTCCCATTCTACAACTCAATCTTAATTTTTCCCTTTTCAACAATCTGACAGGGTTCATTATCTCCCAAATAAACTAGCCCAAAATCCCCTTAGACGTAATCAAGAAAATAACCTCTATGGGTGTAGCATGAAATGAAGCCCCAAAATCTAAAACTCGTGAATCATCAACACTTTCTAAAGAAAGATGCAAAGCATCCTCTTCATATTTATTACTTACCACATTTTCCTCCTTGTTACCTTTTTGTTTGTCTCCTTCTTTATTCTTCTAAGATCGGTAATCTTTCTTCTTATGACCTAGTTTTCCACAGTACCAGTAATCATTTGGTCTTTTGGATTTAGACCTCTTTGCCTTTGATTTTCCTCTTGATTTCTCACAATTTTTAGAATTGTTTCCTCTCTCATTTGTTCTACTTCTACTTTGTGTGTTCAAGACACTTCCAGATTTAGATCCACCTGATCTTTTCCTACGCATTTCCTCACTCGGAATCACACTGATAACATCATCAAATTTTAGGGTATTAGATCCAGAAATAGAGTTACTAACAGCCATTACCAAGCCATTCCAGCTTTCAAGCAAATAACACAAAATCAAGAGAGCCCTAATTTATTAATCAAAAGTAACACTTATAGAAGATAATTGACTGGTAACTGTATTAAACTCATTCAAATGATTAGTAACGGATCCACCTTCTTCCATCTTTATATTAAATAGACGCTTCATGAGAAATACCTTGTTTGAAGCAGAGGGCTTTTCATACAACTTTGCTAGGGTTTCCATCAAATCTTCAGTTGTCTTCTCTTTCATAATATTAAATCCCACTGATTGTGCCATACATAATCGAATACTTCCAAGTACCTTTCTGTCAAGAATATCCTAGTCCTCATCACTCATTGTTGATAGTTTCTTGGATTGTCCTTCCAATGGTCGCTATAGATCCTTCTAGTAGAGATAGTCCTCCATTTCCATTTTCCATAACTGAAAGTTCTGCCCATTAAACTTCTCAACCTTCAGCTTACCCTCATCTTCCATTTCTCCCACGCAACTGTGAGACTCCCACTAAACCGTGAGACCTTCTTGCAGAGGATAACTGAAAGCAACCTTACTCAAATACCACTTGTTACGATTAACAAGATAGAAATAACATTTACATGCAAATATAACCAATATCAAAAAATAATAAACCACATAGAAGAAAACACAAGACACAAAGATTTAACGTGGTTCACCCAATCTCTAGGCTACATCCACCAACAACGAGTCCATTATTATCCGGTGATTACAACTTGATTAAAATTTGCAATCCCTTACAACTCAATACCACCACAAGAAGCTACTAAAACATGCATCATAATGAAATCCCTAACCCTAAGCCATTTTATACAACCTTATTTTTTTGCTTTAGGGTTAGAATCGGTTACAACATGTCAAAGTGTATAGTACTTCCCTGATCAATCACCACAAGATAAAAATCTCTCACTTGTGGATTGATCAATCTCCATACAAAACAACAATCTCCCACTTGGAGACTAATCTTGTAGCTAAACCGCTACCCTATGAAGCTTCCACTGGATCCAACCACCCTGGACTCTGTTGTTCCTTTATTTTTCTTTAGTCTAGTAGACCAACCAAAGTTGAACAAGAGTTCAAATTCTCCCTTGTTATTACCTTTGTAAACATATCTGTTAGATTACCATTTGTATGTATCTTTTCCAACTTTAACTACCCATCACCCAAAATTGACCGAATGAAATGGTACCGTAATTGTATGTGATTTGTCTTTGAGTGAAAAGAAGAATTTTTTGGAAGATGAATGGCACTTTGGTTGTCTGTATATAGATAATTATCCATCTATGTATGTCCCAATTTTTCCATGAAGAATTGAAGTCATATCATCTCCTTGGACGCCTTTGTAGCAGCAACATACTTTGCCTTTGTAGTGGATAATGCATTCACCTTTTGTAACTGAGAAATCTAACTCATTGTTGTCCCACCAATAGTAAATACATAACCTATAGTACTCCACCTGCTATCTATATCTCCTATCAAATCTGAGTCAACATAGCCTTGTACAATACTAGTATATCCTCCAAAGTGTAAACACTTACTCGATGTACCTCTCAAATATCTGAGAATCCATTTTCTTGCATTTCAATGCTCAATCCCAGGGTGACTCATATACATGCTAATGACTCCCACTGCATGTGCAATAACTGGCCTAGTACATACCATAGCATACATTAAGCTCTCTCCAACTGAATCATAAGGTACCTTGGACATTTTAGCCTCCTCTTATGGTGTTTTGGACACATCACATTAGTCAATTTCAAATGACCATGCAAAGGTGTGCTGACAGCTTTGGCATTCTCCATAAATAAATGATGCAACACCTTCTCAATATAATCAGCCTGAGATAAAGTCAATTTCTGATTTTTCGTATCTCTGCAAATTTTCATACCAAGGATTTGTTTTGTTGCCCCCAAATCCTTCATAGAAAATGAAAGTGCTAAATGTTGCTTCAACCCCTTAATGTGATCCATGTTATACCCAGCTACAAGGATATCATCAACATATGAACATAAAATAATGTAGCTATCATCATCCAACCTCTTAAAATAAACACAATAGTCAGAATGACACCAAGTGTATCCATGCTCATTCATAAAAGTGTCAAATTTAATATACCATTGTCAAGGTGCTTGCTTCAAGCCATATAAACTTTTATGCAATCTTCACACTAGATTCTCCTTACTCTTAACCTCAAATCCTTGTGGTTGTACCATATATATTTCTTCATCCAAATCACCATGAAGAAAATTTGTTTTAACATCAAGCTGCTCTAAATGCAAATCTTCAGTAGCCACAATACTTAAAACAGTATGAATAGAAGTCCTTTTAACAACTGGAGAAAATATCTCATCAAAATCAATATCTTTTTTATGTGCAAATCCTTTTAGGACTAATATGGCTTTAAATATATTCTTACCTCCATCCTCTTCTTTCAACCTGTAAACCCATTTATTATGTAAAGCCCTTTTACCTACAGGTAGCTTACATAAATATCAATTTGATTTCTCAGCAAGGAGTCCATTTCATCTATCATTACAGACTCCCACTGAAGCTTTGTATCCATATGCATAGCTTCATCATAACATTCTAGTTCACCAACATCTGTTAATAAAATAGAATACAAGGAGGGAGAAAATCTTTCTAGAGGTCTATTTAACCTTGTTGACCACCTAACATTCACTGGGGTTTGTGGTATTTGTTGTTGTTGTTGTTGTAGACCATAAGGAACTACTAGAGCATCATCTTTTGGAGTATCATCAAGACTAGGAACAACCCTAATCAAGGATTAAGCAATGGAATGAGGAGACTCAAGAACACCATCCAATGTGAAATTTGCAAAGAGGATAGTGACCCTTGCACATCTTACAAACCTATAGAAGAATAATGAACAATTAAGTTTGAATTACCTAAAATGAAGCCATCTTGAAACCACATATCTAAAATTTTGAATTGTCGTGTTGTGTTAAAGTCTTGAAATTAATGTCAATTGTAAATCTGATGAAGGATGCAAAGGAATATAATAATCATTATTAAGAAAGTGGTCAAAGGTATACACCTTGAACTAATGATTATATTGACCCATTGCATAAACATCACCTCTCTCGCCACAAATGAACACTAAATCTATTGTGAACTCAAATATGTTTTTTTTTTGTGTAATCTGGTAGATTGAAAGTAGATTATGGGAAATCTCAAGAATGCAAAGAACATCAATGACTAATTTATCACCCAAATCAATATCTCCTACTGCAAAACATGAAAAAAAAAATTGTTTGTAGTCAGGAGCCTATACTATTATGATGCTCTAAGAGAACTTGTAATCGTGAAATAAGGTGAACAAGCAATGTGTGTGGAAGCTCTTGAATCAATAATCCATCCAATATCTCTATTCATGTGAGTACAAATTAATACATGGCACTTTCCTTTCCAACTAGGTGAAATGTCCTCATATTTGGTAGAAGAAGGTGAACTAGATGAAGGAATTAAAATATGATGCTCCTTGAGTAACTATTTCAACTCATGAATTTCCTTCTTATAACAAATTTCTTTATTGTGCCTATTTCCCTTACGAAAGGTATGTTTGGGTCTCTCCTTAGGATGAACCTCTTTAAAAGAGATGTTGTAAGTCTCACTAGATTTTGCCATAAACTTGTTCTTTTTCATCCATTTTCTCTTGTATTATGTAGCAATAAATGATTGAGACCTAGGAGTGAAATCATTATCACAAGTTTTTGAGTATTCTCCAATCAATCTCTCACAAAATAACTCAAATATTGACATGAAAAATTAGTCATCTAACCCATCCATAGTGGCATAAAAGGAAGTGGAGAAATATGAAAAGACACAAGTCAACTTAGATAAAATCAAGAATATGCATTCCTTGTCAGTTTTATCTTTTCCACAACCCACTAACTGAGATCTCAAAGATTTTTACTTAACCAAATAATTCTCAATAGTAGGAAATGAATCAATAGAAAGAGATGTCAATTATGCGTCTAGTTGTAAAGATCTTACATCACTAACTGAATCAAAGAGATCATTATAGTAATCCCATACCTCTCTCAACAAAGTGCACTCCTCAATGCCGAAGAATAAGAAATTTGAAACATGCATAGCAATCAATCCCATCACCTCATCGCATTTGTTCCTACGTGCAAAATTTACATGCTCCCTGATGAAGATAGGTTACGATAGGACCTATAGTAAACTATGGTTGAATTCGATCTTATCGTCCTATATCCGTATAGAGAACTGTAGAAGGGGAGAAAGCCGCCTAAGACATTATAGTTGAGGCAGAGCTTTCAGTGGTACTAGTAGCAGCAATGGTCTGGAGGATCTTTAGGAACATAGTAGCTTCAATAAAACTCTTCCACGTATTAATGGTAGTAGCATCCTTAGTATCATACTAGGTGGAAGCCCATAAGACTTGGAAGCGTACCCGTAAGAGGTATTATCCCCGTCGATAGTGAGAGGCATACCTGCGGTGGGATGATATACTTCCCTGTCTATGGGATTATATAAGCATGCTCCTTATTCAAGGTAGAAGAACATAAATCAGAAAAAATAGCAAAATATTTTATATAAATTTATTTCAAACTTCCAAGATATGATAAGCAATTGAAAGGAATCCCTATCTCAACAATTTGTACATCTCCAAGTATCAAGATGTTAAAGTAATCAAGTAAACCCACAAAACACAAAATGCAATAGATAATATATGAGGCTAAATATAGAAAAAATGCATGGGCAAAATGATAGAGCTCTTCGATACTTTTCGAACACCATAAGAATTTAAAAAATTAGAGATTATAGAAAAATGTTATGAGCTAGGGAGTCAAAAAGAAGGGGTAACTTCAAGCTATTGTTGGTGTTGATGAGAAAACAACCTACAGCTCCCAAGAACACCTACATGCAAACACCTGTCACAGAAAGAGAGAGAAGCAAGAAGCTAGAGAGGCCTGAACGCATTGATCCATGAGAGAGGAGACATTCTTGATGTGCAAAAATAAAAGTTGTAGCAATTCAATAATGAATAATCTATTATGTTTACAAGAGAGAACAATTCTTATAAAAGGAGATCAAAACCCTAAAAAGAAACTTAGCTTGCATTATAATAATTAATAAAGAAATTAATTAGTATATGCCTAAAGTTTAGCTTAAGCAGAAAGAGATAATAAGTGACTTAGTAATTAAATCAATATGATTCAATTAATAAGAAAACAACTTATTACTCTAACAGAATCAGGTACCATGGAGGTCAATTCTGCATCAATCTGAAGTGCCCTGAACTCATTAATTGTTCCAAAAAGAGTCTGAAACCATGTCTACATAGCCCTAGGAGTAAGACAATCATCAAGATGAAAAAGAAGGTTGTCTGAAATATGTAGAGACAACACACTCATAGCCTAGTAAATTTTGTTCATGTGCTGCATAATCTCATAGGGGCGAGTTAGATGAGGTTGTTCCTCATCCAGACAGGACCATAGTCCGCATGATCTGAGAAACCTCATCATCTTCATTTTTTGGTGTTTAATATGTAGTTACCTTCATAGATTATTTCTCCAGACACACATGGATGTACTTCTTGAAGTACAAGTCTGATGTCTTTGATTCATTTCGGATCTTTAAGACATTTGTAGAGAAACAATATGGTCTTACTATCAAGCGTATATGCACTAACAATGGGGGGGAATATGTGAACCAGGCTTTCAGATATTTTTACACTAAGCATGGTTTACAACATCAGTTCACAGTTCCTCATACTCCACAATAGAGTGAGATTGTTGGGAGAAAGAACAGAACACTACGAGGGATGGCCAATTGTATGCTACAGTCTCGAGCTAGCAGTGCTTCTTTTTGGGCTAAGGCATTATGACATTTGACTCCCAAGGAGGCTTGGACTCATGTCAAGCCTAATGTTTCTACATTCAGAGTTTTTGGTAGTGAGGCTTGGGACTTTATTCCAGATGCTTAGAGGAAAGCCATGGAGAGGAAGAGTCGACCACTCATATTTGTTGGCTACTATGAGGATGTGAAGGTGTACAAGTTATTTGATCCTGATTCCAGAGAGGTCTTGTTTTGGTGAGATGTCCAATTTGATGAGTGCTATCCTCATATGGATCCTCCAATTCAGCTTCTACCTCACTACTGAGTACTTCCTCTTCACCTCTATTTGATTCCATATCCTCTGAGGAAGATTCAGATGGTGATCCACCTTCCCCACCTCCACCAAATGTTCAGCAAGTGCCCAAATGGGTTTGTGATACTGTTGATGCAGTTGTACCTTTGGCATGCGATCCTATAGATACTCGTCGCACTTGTGCTCAGACATCTGGTTCTAGTCTTCTAAGTTAGGCCATTTCTACTGATCCTCAAAAGTTTTGAGAGGCAATAGGACACCTAGAGTGGGATAGGGCCATGGATGAGGAGTATTCTTCTTTAATGAAGAATCACACTTGGGATCTATGTTCTCTTCTGAAAGGGATGAAGTTAGTTTGATGCAAGTGGGTGTATCGTACCAAATATGCTCCACATGGTTCGATTGATAAGTACAAGGCACATCTTGTTGTGAAGGGGTTTCCACCAGTTGAGGGGATTTATTACTCTGAGACCTTTTCTCTTGTTGCCAAGATGAACTATATTTGTCTTGTACTCTCTCTTGCAGCTTCACAGGGATGGACAGTGTTTTAGATGGATGTGAAGAGTGCTTTCTTGCATGTAGACCTATAAGAGGAGATCTATATAGAGCAACATCAGGGTTTTGTGCATGATTCCTCTTTGGTTTACAGACTTCGGCGGTCATTATATGGTCTCAAAAAAGCCCCTAGGGCTTGGTATGAGAAGATGGACTCCCTTCTACTTTCTTCACACTTCACTTGATGTCATTTCGATCCTATAGTCTACATTCAGTGTCATGAGGGTGATCTTTTGATTCTTGTGCTATATTTTGATGACCTTCTCACAGTTAGCTCATCCTCTATGATTCAAAGTGTTCAAAGAGCTTTGATGGAGCAATTTGAGATGACAGATCTCAATCTTTTGTAGTATTTTTTGGGCCTATAGGTTATTCAGTCTTTGGATGGGATCTACATACTCTAGTAGAAGTATGCTCTCGATATCCTCCATCAAATTAGCATGCTTGATTGCAAGCCTTCCCCCACACCTTTTCAGCCAAGCATTGTTTTGTCACCATCATGTCCTACTCCTTTAGTAGACTTTACTTTGTAGAGGCAGTTGGTTGGCAGTTTTTTGTACCTGACACACACACGTCTAGATTTTCCTTTGCGGTTGGCCTTGTATCCTAATTCTCACAAGATCTGAATGAGATTCATTGGCAAGCTCCCAAACATATCTTGAGGTACATTCAGGGTACTACTTTGTATGGCATTACCTACACATCAGAAGCTCCTCGCATTGTTGGCTTCACTGACTCTGATTGGGCAGGTGATACCACTGATCGGAAGTCTACTTCTAGCTTTTTTTTTTGTCTTGGCTCTTGTCCTATCACATGGTCTTGCAAGAAGGAAACCGCTCAGGCATTGTCATCTAAAGAGGCAGAGTACCAAGCATTTGTGCTAGCTAGTCAGGAGGTTATATGGCTTTGATAGATGATGACTGAGTTTGGGTTTCCTCCGAACAGTCTCACTCTTCTATGGTGTGACAATCAAAGTGCTATTCACATTTCTTGCAACCCAGTAGAGCATCAGCGGACCAAACATATTAAGATCCACATGCACTTCATTCGGTAGTTGATCCAAGATGGTGTTCTCATCTTAGAGTATATTGTTGGAATTAGGAGATATAGGTACTAAGAGGGGAGGGGTGAATCAGTGCCTTCAAAAACTTTACTTGTAAAACCTTTCAAATCTATAACTGTATATTGTGATAACCGATCAAAATAACTTGAATCTAATTGCATAAATCAATCATCTAGTTAACTTGAGAAAGTAAACAACATGAAATCAATATGACAATCACATAACACAAGTATTTTGGTAACGCAGAAACCCTTGTAAGAAGGTAAAAACTACGGTGGGGATGACACCCACAAATTCTTCACTATTGCAGATAGAAAAAGTTTGCCTGTTAAGGCTACAAGTTTTGATCACTTCTGGTGATCTTACCCTGTTAGGAGTAACATATTAGATTAGCTAGATCTACCTAGTTATAGGATTTTAACAACACTAATGAAGTGTGTACTCGATTAAGAGATTTACATAAGACTGTTAAGTCTACTTTGTTAAGAGATTTTATCAAAACTCTACTACAATTGTCAGAAAGTAATAGGCAATTTATCTGCTAGTTGACAGCTCAATTGTCTAAAACAGATCTATAAGTGCTCAACAAAATATCACCTTATATGTGATGATTCTCTGCTCTATTCTTTTCGGTAACCTTCTCTGATTCTGCTCAATCTGATATCCTCTGTACTCTGTTCTGCTCGGTAAACTAATTGTCTTGAAGTTAGGCAATGTCTTCAAGTGCTCTGTGATTCATATATATTAGTTCACCAACCACATAAAATGGTGTGAACATACAAAATATATAGTGTTCTATTTTGCCGCTTTAGTAAAAATTGGGTTTACAAAAATAATCATAACCCTAAGATCTACGGTGCAAAATTAACCTAGATCAACTATTACAATAAGATAAGCATTACATTTAATGAATATCTTTTACAATAAATGCTCCTTGATCTTGGTAAACCATTTTACGATCTGTTGTAACCGTCTACATAGAAGAATATGCCATTTCAGATTACTATGCCATTTTCTATGATCATTGGTAAACACTGTATAATCTGCTCGGTGTTTATTGTGATGCTCAGTGTTTATTAACTGTCAGTGTCAGTGTCACTGGTGCTCGATAAACTGTGTGATGCTCGGTGTAAAGGCTTTACCGACTGCTCTGTCTTACTTCTGGTTACCGACCAACTCAATATAAGTAACTGACCGACCTATTTACTATCCTTTGATACTAATGACAACCTTAAATGCTCAATAGATATTAACATATATTCCTACGACTAAGCAAGTTTTTGACATCTTCACTAAATCTTTTGCCTCGCCGCGCTATCTTCATTTGTACGCAATGCTTGGGGTGAAGGAAGTTGTCATTGGGGGGTCTCTATGAGGCCTTCCTACCTTCATGTTTCTTTTTAGCATGTTGTTTCATATCTTTTGGGGGGCTGAGTGTGGTTGCTCCTGGTCACCCAAGTGACCTCGGGTTGCTTGTGCGGGGGTTGATCCCAAACGGTTAGGTGGGTAACCCCGACGATTATGGTGACCATCGGTCTCAGTGGTGGTTACCCTGGCGTAACCGCAATGGTCATTGTGGACCACCCGACGGTAATGCCAGTGGTGACTGTGATGTCACCGTGGCTCGTCAGTGGTTACACTAGCAGTGACCATGGCGTAATTGCAGCCCACAAGGCGGTGGTCATTGGGTGGCCAGCGGGTGGTGCCTGGTTGACCCCTGCCCCAAAACTTATTTTTTATTTTTTGATTTTTGCACAGGTTGCCTCGAAGTGCATGCTAGGGTCGTACGACCCTGATACGCAATTTTTTTTTGCCTCAGAGGCCAACTTGTCCATATCGAATGTGTCTTATATCAAAATGGGAGTTATTAGATGCTACGAGCTCAAAGGTGAGGTCTGTTTGAGCTCCCGCATCTAAAACAACCCACAGCTCCCAAGGACACTTGCATGTAAACACGTGTCACAGAAAAAGAGAGAAGCAAGAAGCTAGAGAGGCTTGAACAAATTGATCCACGAGAGAGGAGACATTATTTATGTGCAAAAACAAAAGTTACATCAATTCAATAATGAATAATTTGTTATGTTTAGAAGAGAGATCAATCCTTATAAAAGGAGATCAAAACCCTAAAAGAAACCTAGGTTGCATTATAATAATTAATAAAGCAATTAATTATTATATGCATAAAGTTTAGCTTAAGCAGAAAGAGATAATAAGTGACTTAGTAATTAAATCAATATGATTCAATTAATAAGCAAACAACTTATTACTCTAACAATTACAAATAATTCTAACAAACATCAAAATAAGTGGAATAACCTACACCACAACAAATTTTGTGAAACAAGCTTTCTAACAACATATGATTTGTGAAAATCTAATATAAGATACCAAGTTATGCTTCATCAAAAAAAGTGTCTATATAGATCCCAAGAAAAAATCAAGGGGCCAAAACTACCCCTTAGGCCAGATAGGCCCTCATCCTCAATATGATCATTTTCTCAAAAGAAGCCAATCAAGGCCTAAAATATTGTAAAAGGCCTAAATAGGGTCCTGGTGAGACAAAAGGGGTTCTCGGTTAGAGCTTGGATAGAGCTTGAGTGAATTGTGTTTGTAGGGGCTCCTAGCAACTAATAGAAAAACTAAGGCCCAATAAGTTTTGCGCAGTGAAAATGGCCCAAATAAGTGTTGCGTAGCTGAGAAAAGGTCTAGTAGAGATAGACCCCCAATGGGATAGCTTCGGGCTTGGACTCCAAATATAGCCAATAAGGATGCGACTCCTCCATTGAATGTGATGTGACCTCCGATGGGATAGGGGTTAACTCAAATCACCACACCAGAACTCTACACAAATAAAATTGGACGCAGTTAAGCTCCCCAAAAATGTATTATTGATCAAATTTCAAAAACCAAAAAATATAACAAATTTTTGTGAAATTTGTAGCATCTGTTCTTCATAATCTGCATATTTTGTGGTCAAAAACCACAAAAAATTTACAAAAAAATCAGTGTGTTTTTGCAAATCTAGAAAAAAAAAAGTTTTTTTTTTTTTGTCTTTAGTGCATTTTGTAGGGAGATTAGCCCATACCAATAAAATTACCCCATCAATAGCCAAATAACATAGCACCTACCCGTTGTGAGAGCGCAACCTGGTACAAGCCAAAAAGTGCTCGTATATGCCAAAATAAGCCAAAATTTATGCAAAAAATACCTTGACTAGTTGAATTTTACTGTGAATATAGTCATGGAGGAAAAAGAAAAAAATTTCCCCCTTGTACAATATGGATGCAATGCCTATGTGGGAGCAATATAGATCATACTTGGGAGTGAAGAAAATGCCCATGTTTATAGCCTCTAGAAAGAAGTGTCAAAAATAGACATGAACATAGTAGCAGGGTCAATTTTGGCCCAAATTTGCTCCAAACAATAGCTCAATTCTAGCAATAGCTCAATTCTCTAATATAGGAAGGGTTTTACAAGGCTAAAATTTTGATAAAATATTTAGAATAATAATAGACCCATAATGAAGTTGTAGACTTTAAAAGATCAATGAAGAAAGATGACTTCTACAAGAGAATGTTGCAACATAAGCTTGCATGAACAATGAAATTAAATTACTCATTGAGATACATGAAATGAGATTCAATTCATATGTTACAATGTACAAGCACCTTGAATATATAGGTAAGGTGTGATAATGTAGGGACAACTACCCATCATACACATATTAAAATACCCAATGCATAATAAAAAATGCATATGGTCTAAAAGTAAATAATGAGAGATGGCCCTATTATAAGCTATCTTCTAGAATGCCACCTAGGATAACCAACATGATCATGTGAACCATATTAAATAGTGAGTGACATAAAGTAACTCTATGAAACCTAACTTATGATAATTAATTATCTAGTATGACTAAGTAAACTTAACAGGTGAATTATGTCCACTCCATTAGGAATCAAGGTACAATACCTTATTAGGACATTATAATCACACTAACACTAATCACAATGTATGTGTAATGCAAGCATGTCCTAATTGCATGAATACTTGTGATGTCTATAATCTAGTCACATTGTGAAATATGTAGCATGTGTTAGATAGTCACACTATATATGATGTACACATGACCCAATTGTTGCTAGCACCTATGATGTGTGTATGATCTAATCCCGCTATATATACAAGATGCATGTATGAGCTAGTCATATCGAGTATCTCTAATTTATGTATGAGCTAGTCACTAGGCATATACATATGATACATGTATGTACTTATCACTATGTGGTTTTATATGTATTCATATATTGATATTTTGATTAGGTAAATCGGGATAGAGCTTGAACCCTTATGCATAACAATGATTAGGCAGAAGAGAGGGATCTCATGAGCAATGAGACTACCAAAAATAGAAGACCAAAAATTAAAAAAATGATGAGAAAATAGGCAAAGGCAAAGCTTTTGACTGGAGCAAAGTATTGGTGGGAATAGAAGTCTCGGCCTCAAATAGAAAACTACTCTTTTCAATACGAGAGAGAGAGAGAGAGAGAGAGAGAGAGAGAGAGAGAGAGAGAGAGAGACGTAGCCTTTTCTTCATCTACAGACCACAATCCATACAATGGAATCATCCAAAATCCCACTAAGAGAAGAGAGAGGAAGCCTTCCCTTAGGAGAAGAAACAACTAACGAAAGGGGATCAACTAGAGGATGAGATGAAAGGAAACCAAAGTTTTTCAAAGAGGAAAGTATCGAAGTAAAAACTATTAGAGAGGCAAGTGATCTCAGAGGAGGAGCCACTATAGGATCCACTAGATAGGACAAGGCCACCCACAAACCAAGCCCATCAAAACCTTAAGAAGAATCCTCCTCTAAGGAGACAGTATCCTCAACAATCAAATGGTCATCACAAGCATTCCACCACCAGAAAACAAGGCCCTTCCCATGACCCTAAGAAAAAACTAAAACTAAATGGCTTGTAGTGAAGCAGTGATAATAACTGAGGGAGATGCCCCCATAATCCAATGGTTGAGACCAATGCCAATTCCCAACCATCAAAACCACATCTCCATGAAGAGGTAAGGAGAGATCAATATCTACCAAAAAATGAGTGGAGCTAGAATGTCCATGAAGGAACTAGAATCATCAACCTTCAAAAATTGACCAATAGATGTTAATGAGCTAACATTTGAATAAAATATGTGTCATCATACTATGGTATATGTATGGAATGGTAAGAATCAATTTAAATCAATTGTGATCCAAAAAAGAGACCACATCTCTTATCCTAAATGTGAGGATGAAGTGTCTATTATTGGTGTGTGAATAATAGAGCCTTTGATTCAGGGAGTGGTATGTATGTAAAACCATTACGAATGAAATCTCAAAGTTATTAGATTATTTTATTATTTTTAGCTTGCCATTTCTAGCTAGCTTTTTAAATTCTCTTATTAATGGTCTTGTAGGATTTTTATTTATTACTTTAGTTTAGACTTCTATTTTAAGAAGACTTTTGCTTTAGTTTGTAATGGTCTATATATTCGTTGTAAATCTTTCATTGAATACATCAAAATATATTTAAACATGGTATCAAAGTGAATTTTTTGGGCGCTTTTGTTCTATAATTCACATTTGAAAATCGCGTGAGAAAATGTTTGTGAGTTTTACTGAGTCATGACTATGTCCAGAAAGCTTTGTCTACATTTTTCGTGTTGGGTTTTTTGGTCTGAGTTTGAACAAGTGTGTGCTCGCGTGAAATATATTTTATCACAAATTTTCACGTGTTTGTACCTGTAATTTTTTTTCTGCAATCTTTGTGCACGATCATGCGATGCTCTCGACACAATTTTTGACTACGATTTATTTGACCTTGCAACATATTTTTGGTCAAGGCTTTGAAATAAAACTAGGGGAGAGGACCCAGTAGTTGTGCACCCTAACTTTGGGCTTCTCAAAACCTACGTGGAAATTTCAAATCACTCCCATTTTTTTACAGTAGCTTACTTGGCGAGTCTCCTGCTTATAACTAAGGTTTCAGAGCCACATCATCAAATATGATGCCACTTCAGCATGCTTTTTGCCAAGGTGTCCAAAACAGCCCAAAAAAAAGTGAGACCAATCATAGTGAATTAGGTACCCCAATAGTTGTGTAGCTGATGTGGCATCACACTATTGGCTGCTTTTTAGAACAAAGGGTACATTTCATTCAATTATGGGTAGTCATGATTAGCAAAAACAACTTTAAAGTCACAACCATTGGTACAATGTTGTCAAAAATATTGGATATTAAATCAACAACTATGGGTATTAAGTTAAGAACTACTATCACAACCATTGGAACGTGTTCAACTACTGGGTCCTCTCCCCTATGGTTTTATTGGTTTTTCCTTTGCATATGTCAGTAAGGGCATGTTTTTTTTATTGCCATGAACTTTTTACAAATTCCAACCTAAATTTGTGCCCTTTTTCTGTCATTTTTTAGCGGGTTTGACTTTTTGCTCCACTTTTGTGCGGGTTTATTTTTCGCTAAGGGTGTCTTTCAAAAACCTCAAGTTGTCTTTTTACTTGCAAATTATTTTCACAATTTTTTTTTGACAAAATCGTCTGATTTCAAAATAATTTTCTACAGCTAGGGTTTGAAGGTTTTTTTAGGGGTTTTTTCCTACAATTTGACCTTGAGTTTTGTGTTGTTTCTGCATTTCGAGATTTGTGCCTCATTTTTTTGTGTTGATCTTTTGCCTCAATTTTCTTACTTGCACATAGTTGACCAGTTTTACTTCAAGGTTCATGATGACATCTTTGACCAACATTATGTTGGAGGGCAATTAGAGGTTCAACAACCACAACTACAACACGTGAAACTAGTACATGATGACGATATTTGATTATCGGTGTCTTGGGAAGATTGTTCTAGGTATAAAAACACATCCTACAACAATTGGAATGAACCAGAACAAACTTGATGAGCGCAAGCAATAAGTCGTGATGCTTATCAAACATTTCATTACTAATGCATCGTCTGGAAAAATAGCTAAAGATATTTGGGAACTCTTCAAGGATCTTCATGAAATGTTTGATAAGGGTCAAACTTTTTTTCTGAAGAATATGTTAGTTTTATCATGATAGATGAGAAGATGTCTCTCTAGGCACATCTTATAAAGATCAAGGACATTTGTGACTAGTTGGAAGCTATTGGCCACAAGATGGAGGAAGAACATATGGTAGTGACCACAATGAAAATCTTGCCCTGATCCTATGAGCATTTCATTGAGACGCTCAATATCACTTCTACTGGTGTAGATCTGAAATTTCCTAATCTCTACAAAGAGCTTTTGCAGCAAGATAGATGGAAACAACAGTTTGAAAGTGGTGCTAGTTCATCCTCCACATTACATGTGGCCTTCATAGCCAAAGCCTTAGATAAGAATAAAGGTAAACCTTGGTCCTTCCAACAGAAAAGGAAAAGAGAACCTCAAGATTCTTCCAAGAGGAAAAGTATTCAGTGCAACTATTGTCACAAGTTTGGCGATCTGAAGAGAGATTGCAAGCAATGATTATCATTTGAATTATCTAAATAGCCAAGGTCTCACCAAAAGGCCCATGCTACTATGCATTCTAATCAGGAGGAATCTTCCTTCTATGTGTTCATGATCACATGCCCATCTAATCATGACAAATCATTTGCTTGGTACATTGAATCTAGTGCCTCTCAACATTGCACACGTCATCAAAATTGGCTCATAGAGTTCATACCTTTTACAAATTCAATGATCTTTGGAGGAGGTGAAGAGTGTACCATTTCCCAAAAGGGAAACATTCCTATTCCATCTAAAAGAAGAGATTTGATATTCCTCAATATGTCCTAGGTATGGAACTCAATATGCTATTAGTCAATCAAAGTATGCTTCATTCTCCACAACAGGATGTCGTCTTCAGTTCACACAAGTGCAACATTGTTGATGGGGAGTCTCACACTACAATCACTATTGGTCTTGAAGATCACAATCTATATAGACTTGTTGATACAAGTGATTCTCAAGAGCAAACTATGGTAGCCAAAATTACTTCCATCAACAATCCATGGCATCAATAATATAGGCACCTCAATATTCAATCTCTCTCAATTCATTCGAGAGGGTCTAGATCTCTCTCAGTTTTTTTGAAATATTTGATCAAAATTCTTAGTCTAAGGATGGCCCTATAATTGAAGTGTGCCATATTTAAAGCTAGTATGTAAGATTGTGATAGAGTTGTTTCCATATGTACAGTTGTCAATGTTATAAAGAAAGGTATTTTAAATTGGATAGAGGTTCCTTTGTCTATTTATATATTACTTGAGGTCTAATGAATTGATAGGAAAAAAATAGTCACCAATGATGGTTAGCAAACTCTCTATAGGTCTTAGTCTATGGATGGCCCTAATAGTGGAGCTTACTATATTTAGAAAAAATATGTAATATTGTATCATAGAGTTGCTACCATAACTATGGTTGCTAGCTGTATTAAATTATAGAGGTTCCTTGGTCTGTCAAGATATTTCTTTGAGTAATGAATGATAGGACAAAAGCAATTATTACTAGTGGTGGTCAATACACTCCTAATTACCTACTGGCCAATATTTCACTTCCAATTTTCCCTATTAAATTACCTAATTATAAACTAGCATTTAAGATTTATTGCCCAGCAAGAAAATTCAGTACCCTGTCAAAGTTCACTACTCCTGATCTCATATGAATTCCAAATTTTTCATCCTAGTCATGAACTTAACAAGTCATCTCAAATGGCTTAACAAAAACAATATAATTCACTTCCTCGATAATGATAAAAAAGAACATCCCCAAGCACTCTGACATGTGAGAATTGGTTGTGTAAGATGTGTTTGAGTCCTCCAAGTATTTAATTATTACCTTCTATATTATAATAAATTCATAAATCATGTTTCTTCATGTATTTGAATTAGTTTTCCTAATAGATGTATCATTGAAACATTTGACCTTCCAATGCTAGTTATCAACCAAGTTGTTGGAGCTCTAAATTTTTGACAAAATTTGGAGTCCTATATAGTGATAAAACCCTAAAAAATGGTCTCTTAAACTCCATGAAAATTAATTAATGATGGATTACATGAAATAGGATGAAAAAATTATATTAATTTTCAATTAAAAAGTTGAGAGATTAAGGAAGGAAGCTCTATGACAAGAACAATCAAAATTCTATGATCAAAGCCTTTAGAAAATGTTGGAATTTCGACCTGTTGCAAAGATGCCAACAGAGGCTGAAGATGGTCTAATTTTAAAAATCTAAAAAAAACCCAATTTGGGAAATAAAATTTCATATTTCCAATAAAAATCGTAGCTTTCCACAAGGTGTTTTGGTTTTTCGACCAGACCCAAATCTGAAAGTTAGGTAGTTATTTTTTAGTTAGTTTATTATTTTTTCAAAATAATTTGTAATAAGGTTGTGTCTTTTCACCCTAAAGAGGTGTGAAAGCCACTCAAACACATATATATACATAATGTAAAATGTAAAGAGAGAAGACAATACAATTCAGATTTTCATAAGATATAATTCAATCACAACTTCAATATGAACTCTAATGTACTATTTTTTCAACATTAATAAAGATAAGTGCTTTTCTTTTTATTTTTGGTTATAAGTTATATGTTTTCAATTAGCCTTTCAGATATTCTATTAAATAGAGTGTTTCACTATGTTGAATTCCCTGAGTATCATAATTCAAAATTAATATTTATAGTTTAAATATCAATTGAAGATCTGTGTATCTTCTCTTGTTTTTATCAGTCTCTTAATTTGAGTTAAACTCGATAAGATTAGCTATATAGATTGATTTGAATTATAAGTCAAGTGGAAGCCTGTGAAGTGATGGTCTTGTCTTATTAAAGCAAATTTTTAAAACCATCTCTAATCGTACGTAGGATTGAGAGTTTTATGACTCTATAGCCCAAGTATTTAGAAGGCACTGATCTAATCATTAATTGGAAACTGTTATATTAGTTCATTTATAGTTTGTAGATCTTTAAATCATTATTTCAAAAGCATTACTTTTCAATCCTTAGTATAATCCATTTTAGTCAAGTTTTACAGAGTAGAGATTATTAGGAGATTTGTGAT
This sequence comes from Chamaecyparis obtusa, assembly GCA_027943335.1. Taxonomy (NCBI): domain Eukaryota; kingdom Viridiplantae; phylum Streptophyta; class Pinopsida; order Cupressales; family Cupressaceae; genus Chamaecyparis; species Chamaecyparis obtusa. The sequence continues at coordinate 241,727 of BSBK01009771.1, forward strand.
TTCCTCAAAGGATCATTCACCACCTTTGGAGGAATCTTGTTTTGTGTACGTAGTTGTGTGACACAAAAAAATTGATAGTTCAGAGTGAATTTAGGCCTACTAGCCTTGGCTTGATTAAGCCAGAATTGCAGAGGTATCAGCTTGTACCTGTCAGTTGGCCAAAAGTGATCCATCATTTTTGGGCACCAACAAATTGGTGGCTCTACTAGGGAGAGTTGCTCACGATATATATTGTGAAGTTACCTAGAATTTTAGATTCTACAGATCAGAATCATAAAGTAGTTATATTAGTTTTTTGGAAGCACACTCTACTAGAAGAAAGAACCCAAAAGCAAGACATTCCTCGAATGAGGTGCAGACTCTATTCAATAAAGCATTTCAACCAGTGACTCTACTAAGGAAGAATACCAAGAAGGAGATAAGTTATGTTTTCCTCTTTGAAAGAGGTGGCGACTCTATTGACAAGAACCTAATGTATAAAGAAACAAGTTATTACTGATTTAGATATTTAGAATGTATCAGAATAAACAACCATTTCAAAGAAAACCATTTATTCCAGATGATATCAGGCCATTGGATCTCAGGGGATTCCAGTGTATTCCTTTTAAGTTGCTCCCTAAGTTTTTGCATCTTGTACCAAAGTTTCATGGAGAATGGGATGAATCAACAGTTGAACATTTGGATGCATTTTATGCATTTATAGAGAACTATGAGATTTGTGTAGAAGATTAGGCAATGAAACTACTTGTCAAGACATTAGAAGATAATGCAAGAGAGGCATATGAATCATTACCTACACAAAGTATTTCATCTTGGAAATAATTTGAGCAATGGTTTCTCTATGAATTCCATGATGCAAGAGATGAAGATAACATGTGTTATGAACAGTGTGAAGACCAGAGCTGCAGTATGGAGGAGGATCTTAGCATGTCTCCACTTGATTCCTTTTTCAATTTGGAAAGGTATTGATGCAGTCAAGGATGGTGGATCTAATGAAGGACAGTCCAAACCTTGCAGCCAATAGAACAGCACAATGGAATACTCAACAACACAACAACAAAGTAATTGTTTAACTTTGATTTTCATTAACATGCCCGGCTGTAAGGCCTTCCGAGTTAGGGCCAATCACAATCAGAAACAATTCTGCAAGATCTGAATAGATCCAATACAATCTCAGCTAGTTCAGCTCTAAAGACGATCAGAAGTTGATGGAAACTCAAAGGCAGATCTAAACTTGAGCTCGCAAGCCTCCAAGTGTGCAATCCACTAGCTCTGTAGTTACCACTTATCAGATAACTATATGATCTGTAAGATCATGCAAGATCTTTTCCACAACTTCACCAACTCCAACTTTTAGAACCTCAAATTTGATTCCCTAAGTCTTCCAAGTCGTGAACTCCCATTGATCTCCTGATCCTCCCTAAACATCTACCCAAACATCCTATAAATACTAATCATCAGCCACAAGTCGGCTGGATGAAACCATTAACTCCCCCCAATAAATATTAAATTCAATACAAGTCGGCATCAAAATAGCCTTACAAACATTTAATCTAACATGTCAGCCTGTAACAACAACTACCAACAATAAATACACCAAGTCGGCCCAACAAATCACACAGAACTCTAGTCGATAAACCAGAACTACCAAGCAACAGTGAAATAACTGAGCATGCTAGGCATCACCGAGCACTAGTGTTGACCGAGCACCACAGGCATCACTGAGTAACACTTTCACCGAGCACCAGAGGATACCAAGTTCCTTTAGTGACTGATCTTCCTTCAATGATTGAGGTCATCGGTCAAGGCTGCAACCGAATAACACTGGCCAAACATACACCCTCCATGTAGATTCACCGAGTACCCTAGAATGCCCCTCCATCAGACACCCCAGGTTTGAAAAGATGTTCATATGTGAGAAGAACATCTTTCAGGACTCATCACATAAACCCCAAACTAGTTCTTCACATACAAGTCCTCCACCTTTTCAGCTTGCATACTCTTCCACTTCATCTTTCTCTGTCTCTTCAAGTCTTTTCTTGACAACACACAGGTTTGTTCTCCATACTGATCATTCATTTTCTCTAGATCCACAATCTCAACCCGGCTATCAATACTTAGGCTTCTCCTACCGAGTGTTTTATCTAGAAAAGGCATCAAAGAAAACTTCATGTCATCATTCTCAACAATAAACACATTTCTTACACATTCATACATAGCTCTGCAATCATATTGCTAAGGTCTACCGAGAAATATATCACAACTATTCATCTTCACAATGTCACATAACACAAGATCCTTATACTGGCCAATCTAAACATCAATAAAGCATTGTTCTCTTACTTCTAGAGCATGAACATCTTATAACCAGCCAATCCTATAAGGACAAGGATGCTTCATTCTATTCAACCCAAGTCTCTGAACCATGTCCTCAGCAACAAGGTTATCAATACTACCACTATCAACAATAACATCACAGAGTTTACCTTCAGACTTGCATCGCATCCTAAACAAGTTACTCCTCTGACAAGGTTCCTCCTTTGTACCAAAAAATATTCACCGAAGAAGCAAGTTCTCAGATTCGGGTTCATTCTCATTCACCATAGCAGTTCGTCGGTCACCAAGCTTCTTCTGTGTACACTCAAAAGAATGGTGTCCTTCCTCTCCATAGTTATAGCAAGTACCCTTAAAGATAACCCTACCTGTCTTCTTCTTTGGTTCCACAGGTTTATGTTCATCCTCTGCATCAGTCGATTTATCCTTCACCAAGTGATCAATCTTTTCCTTCCCTCAGGGATTACTATGTTGTTTCCTCTTTAACTCATCTTTTGCCTTCAGAGCATATTGATAAGCATCTTTAACAGAATCAATCTTCAGCATACCAAGCTCATCCTGAATATTGAATCTCGGACCATTCACATACCGAGCTACCTTTTCCTTACCAAGCTCTCGGTGTCTAGACCAAATAGTAAGTTTCTAGAACTCCTCAGTATAATCTTCCACAAATAGATCCTTTTGTTTCAGATTTTGCAACTTCTTAAACAAGTCAAGCTCATAATCAGAAGGTATGAACTTAGCTTTCAACTTAGTCACCATCAACCTCCACCGATTGATCTTCATTTCACCTTCATCTTCTCTATCTCTTTGTAGTTCCTTCCATCAAAGAGCAACATGTCCTTTCAACTTTATCTGTGCTAATCTCACCTGAAGAGGATCTTCAATTTATTCCAACTCAAAGAAATCTTCAAGTTCACCAATCCAATCAATCAAGTTCTCAGGCTTCAACGTACCAGGAAAGTAGAAACTTCCATTCGGTAACTACTACTTAATCGAGCTCCAAATCTAGGTAACTGAGCAAATCTATCTTCACAAGATCTATCCCTCCAGTCATCACCACTAGATCCAGTAGATTCAAAGTCTTCAGTAGCTTCCTCATAACCATCTTTAGTACCAACATTCTGAGGTATACCAGTAACATCTCTCATGATCTTGGCAATCATGTCATTCTTCATCAACTCCATCTCAAATCTAAAATCTAATTTCACCTTCTCTGTGATCTGGGATTCAACAGTAAAACAAAGATCAAAAATAACTCTAGGGTCTAATCTTCTCAGAGGCATCCTTAAAGATATGCAAAAACCCTCTGCAAAAAACCCTCACGAACCACCTTGCGAAAATCTCCAAGTTGTGTACAAGTCAAATCTCAACCTTCCTCCTTGAATAAATAACTAGGGAAAGATCCACAAGTTTAGTGCCATAGATCTAAAATCTAGATCATACAATCTCTTCACAAACAAGATCAACTTCACAAAATCAGCCTTGCTAGGTCAACCTTCGCTCCACAAGATCAACACTCTCACTCTGATACCACCTGATGTAGTCAAGGATGGTGGATGCAATTAAGGACAGTCCAAACCTTGCAACCAACAGAACAACACGGTGGAATACTCAACAACACAACAACAAAGTAATTGTTTAACTTTGATTTTCATTAACATGCCCGGCTGTAAGGCCTTCTGAGTTAGGGCCAATTACAATTAGAAACAATTATGCAAGATCCAAATAGATCCAATACAATCTTAGCTAGTTCAGCTCTGAAGACAATTAGAAGCTAATGGAAACCCTAAGGCAGATCTAAACTTGAGCTCGCAAGCCTCCAAGCAATCTCCTTGTCTCCAAGTGTGCAATCCACTAGCTCTGTAGTTACCACTTATCAAATAACTATCTGATCTGTAAGATCATGCAAGATCTTTTCCACAACTTTGCCAACTCTAGCTTTCAGAACCTCAGATTTGATTCCCTAAGTCTTCCAAGTCATGAACTCCAATTAATCTCCTGGTCCTCCCTAAACATCTACCCAAACATCCTATAAATACTAATCATCAGCCACAAGTCGGCTGGATGAAACCATTAACTCCCCCCAACAAATATTAAATTCAATACAAGTTGGCATCAAAATAGCCTTACAAATATTTAATCTAACATGTCGGCCTGTAACAACAGCTACCAATAATAAATGCACCAATTCGGCCCAACAAATCACACAGAACTCCAGTCGGTAAACCAGAACTACCGAGCAATAGTGAAATAACTGAGCATGCCAGGCATCACTGAGCACTAGTGTCGACCGAGCACCATAAGCATCACCAAGTAACACTTTAACCGAGTGCCAGAGTTTACCAAGTTCCTTCAACAACCGAGCTTCCTTCAATGACTAAGGTTGTCGGTCAAGGCTACAACTGAGTAACACTAGCCAAACATACACCCCCCATGCAGATTCACTGAGTACCCTAGAATGCCCCTGCATCAAGTATGAAGGTGAATCTATGATACAGTTGTTCATGAGGATGTGTGATGTTTATCAGGAGATACCTTCAAAGGTCAAACCTTCATCTCATGAAATATGCAATAAAATACATGAATTAGGGATTGCTCATGATTCTCGGGCATGTAGTTTTCTAAAGTATATATATGATAAAATAAAGGCAGAAGATAATGAATACAACATGAAACATACAAAAGATAAGGCCCTGGATTCTAATGAAGAAGAAAGTCTGAATCAGATGGAAGAAGATTTCATCCAAGATGAGACATGTGTGGAAATGGATATAAGATGTTATGAACAAGAAGAAAGCTATATGGAGGAAGAATATTATATTTCCCTCTAGATGAATTTCTCAATTTGGAAAGACAAGAGGGTGAGTCCATAGCCTGTTTGTTCATAAGGATGATGGGTTTCTATCTAAAGATACCTTCAGATATTGCACCTTCAAGCAGGGAATTTCTAAGAAGGCTTGATGATTTTGGGGTCTCTTTAGATGACCCTGATTTGAAGATCCCTTTTCAAAAAGTAAAAGAATATAATGAATGCAATATGAAACATAAAAATGATATTGTAGATCCAAATATAGAAGAAATTTTGGACAAATTTGGAGAAGAAATCGTCCATGATGATGCTTGTATGACATCAAACATTGGTGAATATAAAAATGAGGAAGAGGATTCTCTCAGTGAGGAAGATATTTCAACCTTGTTAGACATAGAATATCATAAACATATTGAGAGGAACAACCTAAATTTTTTCTCAATCCATCATGGTAAACAAGTTGACAGATCAACACATATTCAGGGGGTACTAGATGGAGATGATAATTCCCAGGGATCAAATTGTGGAGATGAAATAGAACTGCATGAACATGAGGAACTTTCAGGAAATAATGTTAATGAAGATATTAGTCTTCTTGATGAAACACTTGATGATCCAAATGAAAGATCTCATGGATGTATGCCTGAATTCTTTATGACCTTGAACCCATTGTTTGAAGAAGATACAAAGGAAGATGCATACAAGTTCTCTATGTTCATGAATCCATTGTTTAAGGAAGATCTTTTATGCAATCAAGTCCATCGACATCATGATGAAGATAATAGGCCTAATGATGATTTTGAGGATGATGAAACTCAAAATATTTGTGGGGAAGTGTATTCAAGAGGTGAGACATCTTTCAGTTCATCCTATGAACAAAAGTTGTATCAAACATGTGAAGATAAGATGGTATCAACCAAGCATAATAAGGAGAATGTGTTGAGGAATAGTGCTGAAAGTTTTCCAAATATCCCATCTAATCAAATTCTTGATACAAGTACAGTAATGTATCCTAAATATGAATTATCTTCAAAACCATTTTATGATGAGAAACACCATATGGAGTATAAAGACAAAAAAAATTATGATCATGAAGTTGTCCAAGTAATGAAATTTTGTTTTCATACAACTAGTCTAATGCATAGAGATCCTTCATTCAGCAAAAATCATGATGCACTTAATGATTCCTCAAAGACAAAACAAAAGTCAAATACCAAGGACCACATCGATGAAACAATGAGACTTTTCGATAAGAAAGATGCACCCAATGCAGCAAGGAGGGAGTTGTTACATGATCAGAATCAAGTGTTTGATAGGGGAAAATGTTGATTATATGTTTTGGTGGCCCGGGGCCACCAAAGGAGATTTGATTTGATTATTGAAATATGCAATAACTCTATGGCCTAATGGAATTTGTACTTGTTCTACTTCTACAAGAGATAGCTGGATTCTTTCTATTCTCACATGGAGCATACGTCCCCGAAAAGAGCCTGTTGGAGCTCTAAATTTTGGGCAAAAGTTGGAGTCCTATATAGTGATAAAACCCTAAAAAATGGCCTCTTAAACTCCATGAAAAATAATTAATGATGAAGTACACGAAATAGGATGAAAAAATTATATTAATTTTCAATTAAAAAGTTGAGAGATTAAGGAAGGAAGCTCTGTGACAAGAACAATCAAAATTCTATGATCAAAGCCTTCAGAAAATGCTGGAATTTTGACTTGCTTCAAAGATGATGCCAATAGAGGCTGAAGATGGTTGAATTTTAAAAATCTAAAAAAGACCCAGTTCGGGAAATCAAATTTTTCTATTTATAAGTAAGTTCTTAGCTTTCCACAAGGTGTTTTGATTTTTTGACCAGACCCAAACCTGAAAGTTAGGTAGTTATTAGTTAGTTTATTATTTTTTCAAAATAATTTGTAATAAGGTTGTGTCTTTTCACCCTAAAGAGGTGTGAAAGCCACTCAAACACATATATATACATAATGTAAAATGTAAAGAGAGAAGACAATACAATTTATATTTTTATAAGATATATTTTGATCACAACTTCAATATGAACTCTAATGTACTATTTTTTCAACATTAATAAAGATAAGTGCTCTTCTTTTTATTTATGGTTATAAGTTATACGTTTTCAATTAGTCTTTTGGATATTCTATTAAATAGAGTGTTTCACTATGTTGAATTCCCTGAGTATCATAATTCAAAATTAATATATATAGTTTAAATATCAATTGAAAGATCTGTTTATCTTATCTTGTTTTTATTGGTCTCTTAATTTGAGTTAAACTCGATAAGATTAGCTATATAGATTGATTTGAATTATAAGTCAAGTGGAAGCCTGTGAAGTGATGGTCTTGTCTTATTAAAGAAAGTTTTTAAAACCGTCTCTAATCGCACGTAGGATTGAAAGTTTTATGACTCTATAGCCCAAGTATTTAGAAGGAACTGATCTAATCATTAATTGGAAACTATTATATTAGTTCATTTATAGTTTTTAGATCTTTAAATCATTATTTCAAAAACATTACTTTTCAGTCCTTAGTATAATCCATTTTGGTCAAGTTTTATAGAGTAGAGATTATTAGGAGATTTGTGATTTTCTCAAAGGATCATTCACCACCTTCAGAGGAATCTTGTTTTGTGTACGTAGTTGTGTGACACAAAAAAAATTGATAGTTCAAAGTGAATTTAGGCCTACCAACCTTGGCTTGATTAAGCCATAATTGCAAAGGTATCAGCTTATATCTGTCAATTGGCCAAAAGTAATCCATCATTTTTGGGCACCAACACAAGTTACCTAGGATATCCTATAATTTTCTTCCTTCAAAAGTGCTATTAAAAGAGTTTGGAAGTAAAGTGCTGCATCGGCTCCATTAATCCCTATTATTCAATAGAGATTAATAATTTCTTATGTTACTCATTTGTTCACTGGTGGTCTTTTTAGTGAGAGTTGATCTTGGATTTCCCTCTTTCTTGAGCATTTTGACTTTTTGCCCACGTGAACATAGTCCCTATTACTCAACTTAGGCTTTAACTTCTTAAAACAATTATTCTTCAGTGGGTCATTTAGTGAGTGCTAATCCAAGACCTAATATCTTTGGTCGGTACTCTAATTTCTTCTTCCTAGATTGATACAGTCATGGTAAGAGTTTCCCCAATGGAGATAGTATAAACAATGCAGCAAGAGTCAACACAATGGAAACAATCAATTTAGAAACAAGAATAGATAATCAACATGCCACAACAGATCTTCGCATTAACTCAAAATCAAGAATTTACACCAAATTGGCTTGCAACATGTAGCTTACAAACTTTCAACATACATGCCTAATTACAACATAAATCCAAGTCTAAACCCTAGGATCAACCTTCCAAAGGTTATCTCCCTAAGAAATACTATAATCCCTCTAACAAAGATCAAATTCCTCAATATATAGAACCTTCGCATCGCATGTCGGCCAAGATCTATCACATTTTCCAAGAACGAGAAAATATAATACAAAAATATAGGTCAAGACCCAAATCATAAGGATCTCAATGCCAAGATGTTGAAATAACATGTGATCCATGAGGAACGTAGGCCAAAGATCAAAGATCATTGTGATATGTGCCACAAAGCTTCGTTGATCAGGAAAATACTTCGTGAGATTGCAAAACTCTAACTGACCGTTAGAACATGAAGAACACTCTGGCCCGAACTTGAATCTAAGATATCTCCACTATGAAGAGTCTAATTGAGGTGTGAACCAAGACATAATTAAAACATGATGTCTAGAACATACTCTAAGGTTTGCAACTACATATGATCCACCTACAGGACATGCAACTAAACACATAGAAACTGCAAACATGAACAAAACTAAAAAGGAAATATTTTTGGGTGATGCAAGATTTCCAATGACCCAAGGATGCTCCTACATCAGACACCCCTAGTGAGAAGATGTTCCATGAGAGGAACTTATGAGCATCTTATAGGATTCTGGACATAAGTCCCATGCTCATTCTTAATCCAAATATCCTCTTTAGCTACAACTTTATTTCTCTACAACTCTTCTTTAATTATCTTTTGTCAGATCCATCAACTCAATATGCTCTGCACTTCCTTTTCCATGCCTCACATCTACATAAGGTGGTAAAGAAAATTTACCACCACCTCTCACTCTTTGCACATCTGATTTATCCTCTGCTACAAGACCCCAATCTTTCTGCAACCAAGGTCTTATGCTGCTCAACCTTACCATTCTTTGTTTCTGACACCAACCTATTCTCAAATCCAAGATCCTCCTTCATATCCAACTCTTCCTCTAGCTTACCCTTTGCATTTTGATTCTTAGAACAGTAACTCTTCACAATGCTTAGATTCCTTGCACTTCTCCCCTACTCCTCCTTCAAGGGAACCAATGTAAACTTCTACCCATCCTTCTCTATTGTGACCAATTTTCTTATGCAATCATGGATAGCTCCTTTATCATATTTCCAAGGTCTACCTAAAAACATGACAAGCACTAGTAGATACCACATCACACAATACTTCATCTTTTTAAGGTCTAATGCTAAAGTTCACTAAACATTGTTCTTTCACTTCCACCATATGGTCATCTTGAAACCAACTTATCCCATAAGGACAAGGATGTTTAAGCCTCTTCAAGCCAGGATTCTACATCATCTCTTATGATACAAGGTTATCAGTACTACCACTATCCACAATAACCTTACAACACTTACTCTTGATTTACACATAGTTCTAAACAAATTCCTCCTTTGTATAGATTCAACTTCCTTCTTACTCAACATTATTCTCCCAAGCATAATAAATTCTCCCATCTTAGGTTCTACCATATTCTTCACAAGTTCATCAGTAGTCTGCTCCTCATGTGCAAAAAAAATTGATTTACCCAATCCTTTACTAGATCCTTCAAAACACTGAAAAGCTTTATGTTCCATGCCACCACATTTGAAACAAGTACCTTTGAAATCCTTTCTACCATTTCCTCTCCTAATTATCTTTTGATCAAGTACTACCTCAATGACCTCTTTACCATTACTACTCACTTGCTTCTCCTTTCCTCTATAGTTACTTGGTCTCCTCTTCAACTTATCTTCTGCCTTCAATGCATACCGATAAGCATCCTCCACTATAGAAATCCACAACATACTCAACTCATCCTAAATATTAAATCTCAAACCATTAATATATCTAGCCACCTTCTCCTTAGATATCTCTTGGTGTCCATGTCTAATTTTCATATTGTAAAACTCCTCAATATATTCCTTCACACTCATATCCTTGTGCTTCAAGTTCTGCAATTTCTTGAACAATTCCAATTCATAAACCTTAGGTATGAATTTAGCCTTCAATCTAGAAACCATCACCCTCCATCTAGTGATTTTCATTTCACCATTCTCCTCTATCTTTTTGTAATTCCTTCAACCATAAGGCAACATGACCCTTCAACTTAGTCTATGCTAACCTAACCCTTTGTGGATCTCTAATATCTTCAAGCTCAATGTAATCTTCCAATTCACCAATCCAATCTATCAAATCCTTAGAATGTAATGAACCAGAGAAATTAGAAACTTTCATCCTATGAATTTTACCTACTTGCAACATAGCCCTCAATAATCTTTCATCTTCTACATGGATCTTAGCATATATAGTCTCAAGATCTTCAGTAGCTTCATCATATTCATCCTCAGTTTCAGTCCCCATATCATTCTTAAAGTCCTCCATCATTTGTTCCAGTCTTCTAGGGTTCATCCTCCTAGGCCACATCTTCCTAATCCTCAGGTGTGATTGCCTTAGCTTCGACAATCTGATTACAAGGATTTAGTTGCCTCCCTCTCGGCAATCTACTGAATGCACTTGTAGCCTACCTCCATCTCGAAGATCTATTCACCTTTGGAATGCCTTCAACACTCAAACAAGGTCACCAACCAGCAACAACCCTTTTGCAATCCTCTTGCACAAGTCCTATGCAATTGTAGGTTAGATTTACACTCTCTCATCCCACAACAAACACATCTAGGGTTTCACAAGCTTGGGAGCTCTGATCTATTAACACGGGAACATCAACCTTGCTCTGATACCGAACGATGCAGTCATGGCAGGAGTTTCCCCAATGAGATGGTCCAAACCATGCAACAAGAGTCAACACAAAAAAAACAATCAATTCATAAACAAGAATAGATAATCAATATGCCACAACAGATCTTCACATTATCTCAAAATCAAGAATTTACACCAAATTGGCCTACAACATGCAACTTACAAACTTTCAACATACATGTCTTATTACAACATAAATCCAAGTCTAAATACTAGGATCAACCTTCCAAAGGTTTTCTTCCTAAGAACTACCAAAATCCCTCTAACAAAGATCAAATTCCTAAATATATATAACCTTTGCATCGCATATGTCGACCAGGATCTATCACATTTTCCAAGAACAAGAAAACATAATACATAAATATAGGTAATGATCCAAATCATAAGGATCTCAATGCCAAAATATTGAAATAACGTGTGATCCAAGAGGAACATCGACCAAAGATCAAAGATCATTGTGATATGTGCTACAAAGCTTCATTAATCAGGAAATTACTTCGCAAGATCAGAAAACTCCAACTAACCATTAGAACATGAAGAATACTCTAGCCTAAACTTGAATCCAAGATATCTCCACTGCGAAGAGTCCAATTAAAGTTCAAACCAAGACATGAGTAAAACATAATGTCCATAGCATACCCTAAGGTTTTCAACTGCATATGATCCACCTACAGGAAACACAACTAAACACATAAAGTGCAAACAAGAACAAGACTGAAAGGAAATATTTTTGGGTCATGCAAGATTGCCAACGACCCAAGGATGCTCCTGCATCACAGATGCCACTTCCCTTTGGATTGTGTCTATAGAAAGGTATTGAACTTATTAGAAATTCATAAGAGATTGGCATTTTGTGATAGTCCTATAATTGTATTTACTTTAATCTATGATAGTCCTATAATTGTATTTAATAATAATTTAATTTGATTATTAATCACTAAATAAGAAGTTAAAATTACTCAATGTATTTAATAATAATATAATTTGATAAATTATTATTTAATTTATTAAATTTATTAATTAATCAGTTCAATATATAATTAAGTAATTAAGTTAAAAGATAAATAATCTAAAGTATTAAAACATTAATGCAAATGTCAATGACGACTGGAAGCGGCAAAAGGTAATCACAGTCAAGACTGGGCAAACAAACACGCACACTGTGAATTAGAAAATAGTGCAATTGAGAGGTCACGACCCTAATATGCAGCTTATCGTCCTAATCGGATAATACAAATAAGCATTCACTGTCAGTTTGGAAGGCACGAAAAATGGGAAGGAAGATAAGAATTGATCGAGGATTAAGAAATGAATAGTCTACCCGGAAGGGAATAATCACATACGCACTATATATATAAGGAGAAATTCAATCACAAGAATTACTTAAGTGATACTTACAATATTGGTGGAGCACAAAAGTGACGTCTCAGCCACTATTATCCGCCAAGATCAAATTAATACTAGAGCAGTATGACCTACCATATAAATATGAGCCTGTAGAAGGTATATATATATATCTAAAATTCCTTATAATAAACAATTGTCAGATGTACAGGCTAAGCTTATTCTTAATTCTAATATCTAAGAAATAAGGTCAAAGGCATGATCAGGGAGAGGCTAGAGTAAACTCCATCCAATAGGTTGTCCCAAGATAGGGTGGGGATCAGCGACCCCGAGCGCCTTGAGGGCATCGAACCAAGAAAGGCTTAAGGGTGTGATCTGTAAACTTTGAGGGAGAACCTATTGAGGATTGGTGTCCAAGCAACCTGATTATGCCAACAATTATTCTTAGACTAGAGTAATAATAAGGTTAGTAGGGATATCTTGTTTAATATATATATATATATATATAAAAATTTTGTGCAATCAATATAAATGTATCCTAGGCAATTTTTTTATAGTTAAGGTGGACTTATGTAAACTAGTGAAAATAGCAGGGGACATTACAATTGGTATCAGAGAACTCTTTCCTGCCCCCTATGGATAATAATACATGCAAACTAGCCAAAGAGCTCAAAGGGCATTAGAAAGGAATATAAGAAAGGTAGTTAAACCTAACCCAAAAGTAACAATATAATGGAGGAAATAACCGGCAAGGAAATGAGATCATTTATGGAAATAACAACTAAGACACTAATGGAACAAAATGAAAGGGCCCAAGTCCTTATGGAAGCTTTGAAAAACATGAATACTTCAATCAACGACCTTTGACCACAACCTAATGGGAGAGATGTTAATACAAACCATTCGAAAAATAATAGTAGAACATCCACACCTAAAAACCCATCTTTCCTACCCCGAAGGAATGCCATAAGGGAAGAAGAGGGAAACAATCAGCCCCGTAGCAACACAAAAGAATTAGCGGAGGCTTACTCAAAGTTAAGTCCTGAAATAAGGAGGATCATATCTTTTAGAGACTATTGTGAAGCAAAAAGATTAGAAATTCCTAGGAGAGGAATTGAAACACATGGCAAATAAAGTCACCCTCCCAAACTTTGAGGGATCAAGAAAAATTACAGCTCATGGGTGGTTACTAAAGTTGAATACTTACTTGACCCTCAATCCCATGATGGAGGAAGATGAAATTCAATTTTCTATCCTACACCTAGAAAATGTGGCCCACAATTGGTGGCACCATGGGATACACACCCAAGGATATGACAACATAACCTCTTATGAAGAATTCTCACAGAAAGATTTTAAAGAATTAACTCAGCAAAAACAAACAGGGTTGGTAGATGAGTATATTTGCAGGTTCCAGAGGATATCAATAGGAGTCATTGGACTGGATGAATAAAAACTAACCTTCCTATTCATAGATGGATTAAAGGAATCAATAAAAGGATTGGTGGCAGCCTTCAAACCTGCCACCATGGATGAGGCAATAGAAACAACTCTAAATATAGAAACTTCATCTACATATAACAAAGTTCCATATGATCAAACTAAAATATTCCAAAAAAAGGACCACCACCACAAGAACAATCTATCCATAGAGGAATTAAAAAAGAAAAATCTATGTTTCACATGCCAAGAACCCTAGGAAAGGGGTCATCATTGTCACAAAAAAAGATTAGATAAGAAATTATGCTTCAGATGTAAGGAAAGATGGGAACCTAGCCACAAATTTAAAGGCCAAATCCACCAAATAGAAGAAACATCCCAAAATGAAGAGAAACCCAACAAGAAGGCCAAGTTTGATCATGATGATGAAGTAACCCTAGCCACTATCACTACACAAAACTCCAAACATCGTCCCTTTCCTATTAAAGGAATCTTGCAAGGACAAAAAGTTATTACTTTGGTAGACATCGGAGCCTCTCATAATTTCATAAGTGAGAACTTGGTAGCAAAAAGGAAATTGAAGACCAAAGATTTTAAAGGGTTTTCAACAGCAACTGCAATGGGAGACTTGGTCAAATGCACAAGGAAAGTACCCCAACTAGAAATATTGGTGGGAACACATCCTATTAAGGAAGATTTTTATGTGGTACCGCTAGATTCAAACATCATATTGGGCACCCCTTGGATATATTCATTGGGGCACTTCATATTTGATCTACCAAATCTAACCATTTGTTTTCAACACAAAGGGGAAGAAGTAACATTGAAAAGAATACCCAACGAATCACCAAGGGTAGTTTCTTGTAGAAAAATGGAAAGATTCTTAAGAAAAGGACAAGGAGAATGGGCAACACAATGCATGATCCTTGACAAGTCTTCTCCACAAGAGGAAGCCATTCACATGGATATAAAACCCATATTAAGGAAGCACAAGAAATTTTTTGATGATATTCCTCCAAGCCTACCTCCCAAAAGAAGGTTTGAACACATAATAGAATTAGAAAAAGGAGCACAACCAATAATCACCACCCCATATCGACACCCACAGAAATTTAAAGAGGAAATAGAAAAAACTATAAATGAGCTTTAGAGATGGGCCACATTCATCCAAGTTCTAGCCCTTTTGCATCATCAGTGGTACTAGTTAAAAAGAAAGACAGAACAATGAGAATGTGTATCGATTATAGGGCACTGAACAAAAAAAAATCAAAAACCGATATCCCATTCCTAGAGTGGATGAGCTTATTGATGAGCTTCATGGAGCCAAGTATTTTTTGAAGATTGATTTAAGGTCAAGGTATCACCAAATAAGGATGAGGGAAGAGGACATTCCAAAAACAACATTCAGATGCCACTACGGACACTTTGAATTCTTAGTCCTACCCTTTGGGCTAACCAATGCTCCCGCTACATTCCAATCTTGTATGAATCACACTTTCAGGAAACAACTCAAGAAATTTCTATTGATATTCTTTGATGATATCCTCATATACAATAAAACTTGGGAGGGTCATCTTAAGCACGTTGATGTGGTTCTTGAAACTCTTGAACAAGAGTCTCTTTATGCCAAAGCTTCCAAATGTGAGTTCGAGTTAAAAGAGATCCTATATTTGGGTCACAAGATCAGTGAGCAAGGGGTAAGTGTTGATGAAGAAAAGATCAAAGGTATTAAGGAATGGCCTAAACCAAGAACGTTGACCCAATTAAGAGGCTTTATAGGACTCTGTAGTTACTACAGGAGATTTGTGAAAGGTTTCTCCAAGATAGCAGCACCCCTTATGAATCTGACCAAGAAGGGAGTTTTTGGCTGGAACGAACAAGCCCAACAAGCTTTTGAAACCCTCAAAAGGGAAATGAGTTCATGTCTTGTACTAGCCGTACTAGGTTTTTTACTACCATTCAAGCTTCAGTGTGATGCCTTGGGAAAAGGTATAGGCACAGTTCTCATGCAAAATAAACACCCTATCGCCTTTGAAAGTAGGAAATTTCATTCTACCAAAAAAACTTATTCTATCTATGATAAAGAGATGATGGCAATCATGCATGTCTTGGAAAAATTTAGACAATACCTAGTTTGCAGGAAATTCATGGTTAAAACAAATCACAATAGCCTGCAATTCTTCCTGAAATAAAAGGATCTCAATGATCGGCAGCAAAAATGGGTAAGCAAATTACAAGCTTACAATTTCAACATAGAGTATATGAAAGGGAAGAATAATGTTGTGGTAGATGCACTATCTAGAAGACCCTACTTATGTGCCATGACAAATATCACAGCGGATTGGAAACATTCCATCATTGCAAAGTATGCCAAAGATGTACATACCAACGATATCATGGAAGGTAATATACAATTGGAAAATTATAAAGTAGTGGAAGGAATGATCCTGTACAAAGATAGAATATACCTCATTCTAGGATCAAAGATGAAGACAACGATCATTAAAGAATTTCACGAAACCCCTTTAGTAGGACATCCAAGGTACTACAAAACTTACAAACATGTAAGGGAAAAATACTCTTGGAAGGGACTCAAGAAAGACATACTTAAGCATGTTCAAGAATGTATGACATGCCAAAGAAATAAGGCGAAACAAACACATCCTGTTGGGGTGCTTCAACCCTTACCAATACCAAATCAAAAATAAGAAAGTATCTCCATGGATTTTATAGTGGGCCTCCCTAAAATACAAGGGAAAGATTGTATTTATGTGGTAGTGGATTGCTTAACCAAATATGCACACTTCATGGCTATATCCACAAAATATAGAGCACCTCAAATTGCAGAAATCTTCTTCAAAGAAATATTCAAATTATATGGATTACTTAAGAACATTGTTAGTGATAGAGATAGCAGATTTTTTAGCATCTTTTGGCAAGAACTCTTTCATTTAGTGGGTATTGAATTAACACCTAGGACAAGCTATCATCCTCAAACTGACGAACAAATAGAAATTGTTAAGAAGGATACCTAAGAAACTATGTGACAGGACAAAAAAATGCATGGGTAAAATGGCTAGACCTCGGTGAATATTGCTACAATACTACACATCATATATCTATTGGAATGAGTCCATTCAAGGCATTATATAGTTACAAAGCTACTTCTTTCAGAAATCTAATCCTTCCAGAAAGTAGGGTACCAAGAGCTAGTGATTTTGCACAACAGAATATAGATATTATACGAGTACTCAAAGATAACCTCCACTATGCACAGAATCAACAAAAGATGTATGCCAACCGTAAGCGGATTGAGCGAGCATTTGAGGTCGGGGATTGGGTTTTCTTGAGATTACAGCCCTTTAAACAAGGATCTATCAAAACTAGCGGAACGGAGAAACTAAAACCAAGATTTTACGGACCCTACAAAGTTTTAAGGAAAATTGGTGAGGTAGCCTATGAGTTAGAGTTACCAGGAAATAGTAGAATCCATAATGTTTTCCATGTATCACGACTAAAAAGGTTCTCAAACAACGGATCATGCCTTGTGAAGAACAACCCCCACTCGACGATGAAGGGAAACTCATCTTAGAACCGGAAGAGTCCTCAACATGAGGGAAAAGAAGTTGAGAAATAAGATCATTCTAGAATATCTGATTAAATGGAGAGGATTGCCAGAAGAAGATGCAACATGGGAAGGAGCTGAAATTTTTGAACACCCAAATCTTAAATTGCTTGAGGACAAGCAAATTTAGGAAGGGCGGATTGTGATAGTCCTATAATTGTATTTAATTTAATCTGTGATAATCCTATAATTGTATTTAATAATAATTTAATTTGATTATTAATCACTAAATAAGAAGTTAAAATTACATTTATTCCTAAACGGGTTTGGTCAGATTAGGAACTTTTCTAGGACCAATTCAACAAATATTTACTATTCAGCTCTCCCCATTCCTAATGCATTCTATGTGAAAGACTAGTGGTTAATATTGTATATAATTTATTAATAGAATACCGGCCACCTGGTTATCTTTTTACCTACCTACTAATCCCCTCCCTTTCTCTTAGCCACCCCTCTTGAGGAAAGCATGATGTTTAGGCAAGGCTAGTTTATGGTTCTTCTCGCTTTAGTGTTTAATATCTCTTTTCTCCATCCTAGCTAGACTCATCGCATGATCACAAGAGCTCAAAGCCTTCATGCGATCATGTGACTAGCTTTTGAAAATTTCATCCTTGCCACACAGGACACCTAGCTCACAAGATCTGCCAACTCAATCCATCGCTCGACAGCACCATAGGAAATGCCCTCAAAATCCAACAGTGGTTGCATGATCTATGGGATCGGAAGATCCCATGCGAACATGTGACCACCGTAGATCTTGCATCTACGGGGCCCATGCTTCATCGTCGATTCCTATTTTACTTGACCACTAGAGGCTTGTCGCATGGTCGCATGTGGTTAGGAAGCCACATGTGATCATGCAACCAGCATGCAATTGCAAGCTTTTTCATTTCCTTGCCTCAAGACTGTTGACCGGCAATTAACCCCCGTAACCACAGACGGTTAGTTGCATGGGCGCATGGGATCAAAAGATTCCATGCGATCATGCGGCAAGCTTGAAACTGTTACACTGATCGCCTGCCTTGAACCCCTTTGCGACCGCTGATGGCTTGTCGCATGGTCGCATGGGATCGGATGATCCGCATGCAATCATGCAACCAGCCGAAAGTTGCTACCCGTTGACTGCTTGGTGCTAACCGCCAGACGTCTAGGCCCGGTAGACTTGATTTTAACCTTAACTTGACCTTCACCTTGGGTCCACCGCCGATCTTTGCTGATACCGCATCAACGGTTGTCGTATGATCTCATGGGGCCGAAAGATCCCATGAGATCATGCGACAGCCGTCGGATCTTCATTGCGCTAGCACAACTTTGAAAAGCTGGGACCCACCTGGTCGGAGTTGCACACATTTGATCACCTCCAGAAAACAATCTAAAAGAGGAAATAATTCAGCTAGGATATTTAAAATTAAGTTGGAACATTCAGCACAGGATACATGTATGATAAGAACTGGGGATGTATTGAGCAACAAATAAAGTTATTACTTGCTTTAATGGGCAACTTGCAATTGAATCATTTCCTTAATTGAGAATGTAGTATCAAGAGATAGGGGCATATGTTTTTATAGTATATATAAATATATATAAACGGGTGTTTGTATATATATATTTATATATAAATTCTAGCTTCCTCCTATGAGTATTTCAAAAATGGCTTATATATAATAACTAACAGGGCTTCAGAGTATGTTTGGCTTAAGGTATTGGACGTTCTTCTCTTTCCTATTACTTTTATATATAAGAGTCATAAATATAGGTATACTGATGACAATATACATATATTAATATATAGAGCTTTGCAAATATATATTTATATATTGGATAAGCCGCGGAAGATCTCACAGATCCGGTAAGGGTATGAACACATGGTTATATATACATAATCTACATATATATATAACCATATGTTCAAACTAATTATTTTTTGCCTTACAATTTGAGGAGATTGGAAATCATTGCAGCTTTTTCTGAATGATGTATATCTTAGAGGCCCATAATGAACTCTGCTATTATCTGCGAAGTAGCGGATAAACCATTCTCCACCCATCAACTTTAAGCGCTTACATTAAAGCACATGCCGAATACTTTTGAAATAATAATCTTTTAATTGCTTTTCATTTGTGTGCTGGACACGTGGTGAGATCCCGCTTCACCACAAAGGATCTTCCACACCATAGCGACAAAGCGGCACCTATTGTTGTAGTATCACAAACAAACTCTTTCCAGACCCACCAAGCTACATGTCTTCATCCCGCCAAGCATCTTTGATGACTTACGTTGTCGCATGATCGCATGGTATTATTTTAATTCATGCGATCATGCGACCACCCTATGATTCGCTCACGTGGATCCAGCATGGCACAGTTACTTGACTTACATTGTCTTTTCATTGTCTTTTCATTGACTTTTCACACCGCTCGGGCTTTCATCTTCGCATCTACGATGTTGGGGTAAGTGGGTCCCAACAGAGTGCATTCACCGGCCCGAGTTTCCATTATCCTACCAATTCAGAGTAATTAGTCAGAGCACTAGTATAGTACTGAGGAGTATTTAGTTTTGTTGTAAATATGCCTAAAATGTTAAGACTCTTGTTGCAGGAATTGTTAATCTTTAGCGGTAAGGATTTTTAATCACAAGAGTATTTGTTTCTAATATTATATTGTCAATAATAAAAGTGTTTAACTACAGGCTTCATAGTCAATATCAAATATTCTTAGATAGGTTATGTAGCCAAGATGTAGAATTTTTATCTTGATGCAGGTTAACCTTGGTCTCGGAGGAATTTTGTCTTGTTTTTTTCAGGAAGGACTATCATTCAGATGTTCAACACATATACTTGACATGGTAGGAGGATCAGAAACTCTGCTTCAATTGTACAAATGATGTAATCCTTGTCTAATCGCCATTCTATGTATAATTCATGATTTTAAAAAAGCAATCTAGAGTTTTTTCGGGACGTGGGTATGCCTACGCAAAATATGTACAAATATCGATAGGTATCGAGCCGTGGGTATGCCTACGAAAAATATGTATTTTAACAAATCTCGACAATTGTCGAGTCGTGGGTATGCCCATGTAAATTTTTGTATAAGGTCAAGACCTATGGTCCCGGGCAAGGCTGGAGGTTTTCTCAACCCTGCTCTTTCCTACCAGCGCCTGCAGTGAGCGAGGTCACATTGTAATATAACTATTTATATTAATAAAAATGTCTAGGGCTTCGGCCTTTTACCGATAAAAAAAAAAAGTTAAAATTACTCAATGTATTTAAAAATAATATAATTTGATAAATTATTATTTAATTTATTAAATTTATTAATTAATCAATTCAATGTATAATTAAGTAATTAAGTTAAAAGATAAATAATCTAAGTATTAAAACATTAATGTAAATGTCAATTACGACTAGAAGTGGCACAAGGTAATCGTGGTCAAGATTGGGCAAACGAACACACACACTGTGAATTAGAAAACAATGTGATTGAGAGGTCACGACCCTAACATGCAGGTTATCGTCCTAACCGTATAATACAAATAAGCATTCGTTGTTAGTTTGGAAGGCACGAAAATGGGAAAGGAAGATAAGAATTTGATTGAGGATTAAGAAATGAATAGTCTGCCCGGAAGGGAATCATCACATACGCACTATATATAAACTAGCAATTGCACCCAAACAAGGTGCAATAGTTACGCCGATAGGAAGATATACTCGAGTAATATATTAAAAGGCAAGAAGAAATTTAGAACGATTTTAATCCTATGTAAGAGGACAATTAACATTAGTTTTACAAGACATGTGAATCATTGGTCTAATACACTTGTCATGTACAATACATTTGTTGGTATTTGTTGTATTTGAGACCTAAAGAATAATAGCAAAATGATGTCTTCATATTGCTAAGTCAATGCAAGCTATGTTGTTGATCAATTTGCACGCTAGATCCTTAAAATTGATTTGTAATAATACATTCTTAAATACTTTAATATGTAATTTGCTTAATATAAATACATGAACTAAAAAGTATTGTGTTGGTACATCTTATTAATTATATCACAAAAACTTAATTAACTTGATTCAAACAATTAAATCAATCATTCAATTATAATATGTCTAAACACTAAGTTTTATTTCCATATACCCATCTCATTCCATTTAAAAATAAATAAATTATATAAATAAATATTCTATTAAAAAAAATTAGTTTCATGACATGTAAACTAAGATTGCCTCTTTCCCTTACTTGCTCCACCTAAGTTCTTGTATATGGGACCAAACTTTGGGGGCACAATCATAGAAAAACTATACAAAACTAAAATAGAAGAGTACTTAAGTTATAAAAGCATGATCATGTTAAAAGATCACTTCCCGAGAGACGCCATTCTCCCTAAATTTAGTACTATTGCACTCATTGTTGTGACCTTTCAAGTGTTAAGTATGATACATAGGATTTAATGAATGGATATTTATTTACACCTATATCAAACATTTAAATCATCTATACAATTGACCTCTCACATGACAAATGCTCTTGCATTTCATTATTTTTACTTCGCTCTAGGCCTTATAGAAAATGACATGGACAAACTTAGTTAACATAATTTTCTATTGTTTTGAGGGTTCATTTCCCATAGTTCAATGTTTGTCCAAACCCTTTTTGCATTAAAAAAAAATCAAATTGTGTTTCTTAGGTCTATCATAATTGTCAAATGTGTTCAATGGAGCTCACAATAAAGATTATGTCATTTTAAATGTTCTCCATACTATGAGATTAGGGGTTGATTGTAAGTGTGATGAGACTAATGAGACACTAAGTAGTTCATTAAAATGACATTTACATTTTTTTTAAATATCTTATATAATATTGTACTTGGAATAATTCTAACCTTTTGTTGTCATTAATAACATTATCATCATCACAAATTTTAATTAACTCTTTGCACATGTCTTCCTTACAACTAATTAGTACTCTATTAACAAACCTATTTGTTATTACTAAAAAAATCATTTCATTTTTCAAACTTTCATTTCTTTAGTTCTTTATTCCATAATAACTTTTTAATTTCAATTACATATTTTCTACATTCTATAAATAGTAATTCATGAGAACTCTTTTCTCTCATGAGAACAAATGGTACATTTGGACAATCAATAAATCAACACTTGATACCTTTTATAGCAATGCAAACTTTTTTTCTTTGAATTTGAATTGGTATTAGGTGCTAATGTTTTAAGTGTGCAAGAGAATTCAAAGACAAACCTATTACTTGAGGACACTGCAAGAATTAAAATAAATTGACTACCTTTTGAGGACACTACAATGAGACCATATGTAGTGTCGGCCCTCACTACCACTTCTTACATTTTAAAGTTGATCTAAATTTTTTATATAATGATTAACTATATGTTTGAATGACGTTAGTGTGCCTTTCAAATCCTTTTTATTAAAATTTATTCATATTTAATAGGTATATTTTTTTTTAAGACGATATAGAGATATATATATATATATATATATATATATATATATATATATATATATATATATATATATATATATATATATATATAATTAAATGAATGTAATTTAAATATATTATTTTATAATATATTATAAAATAAATATATAATTATATTTTAATATAATATAATGTGTTTAAAATAATTAAATTTATATTATATTATATGTAACGTGGTCATGTAGTGATTTAAATCTATTTATTAAATATGTTTATAATTCATATCTATAAATTAACGATAAATGTTAATATTAATATAATTTTCACATTCACTTGTTCAAATACAACACTATGATTATTATTATTTTTTGTTAAAATTTTAGCCTAATATGATATGTAAATAAAGTAAAACTAAGAACATGAGTAAAAGAAACAAAAATAAGAATGTTTATATGTATACATACAAACTTACTTTACTTCAAGTAGTGAAAAACCTTTGATAATGTTAAGCTCTTAAACTGAAAATTTTAATTGAATTTAGATTAAATTAATTCTTTTATGTATAATAATCTAATGGGAAAACAATTTTTAATTTAAATGTATATTATTCAATTACATTAATGTTGCAATACCATTCAATCAATCAAACAATTTATTTGACTATGTTTTCTAATTAACAGTCTTCATTTTGATGAGAAACATTAGGGCTAAAAATAAATGTACAATAAAAATGAGAAGTTAATGATTTTTTAGCATTCAATCAATTACATTAATATTGATTAAACTTCATATAATTTTTCATATCAGGATGATCTTTTTTTCTTTCTAGCTATTGCTTCATCTAATAAATTATTTTACTCTATAGAATAAAATTATATATTTAATTTTAAAAATAATAATACATGTATACTATAATTTAATTTTAGTAAAGTATAAATCAAATATATAATCTTAATATGTATATAATGAATTACTTAAAATTAAAGTTTTTATATTTATTTATACTTATTTTATATAAATAAACTTTAATAAATGTAGATTTGAAAGACATTTAAAATTTAGTTAATCATTATATAATAAATTTAAAATCTTTTTTAATTTAAAATTAAATTTGTGCGCCGGTGCACATACGGTCTGATTCTATCGCGTATGCATGTATAGCATAAATATTGGAGAAGGGGGCATGACATCTTGAGTCTCAAAAACCTATATAAAACTGCATGCCAAAGTGCACATTAACTTATTTGATAATTTATTAATGCATATTAAGTGTCCTGGCAGATTTGTTTCCCAAACCAAAATGGTGAGAGCCCCTTCGGACCAGCAATGCTAGTATCTAGTTGTCTTACGAATACCAAGATTACTATCAGTCCTATTCTATTTTTTAATATGTCCCGTTTACCTTAATACTGTCTATTGCAATAGCATGTAATTTTGAGCCTCAGTGGCCTGCTTTGGTTACCTGCGGGCATTAACATAAGTTCATCTTCAACTTCATATCATGATGGAGCAGTTCAACTATATAAGCTGCAGAGGGTCTTGTGCGAAATGTATTCTCTATCTAATGGATATCATTTGTAGGCACTGATACATATTTTAAAAATTTGACGTCTTTATATTTAAAAAATGAATAATTTTTTAATTAAATAAAAATTAAAATTAGTAAGTGTATAATATATATTTATTTTTCTATTGTTAGACAAAGTATAATAGAAATATACATTTGTTTTGTATTTTATGTTTCTCGAATAGGTTGTTCCCATTCTCAACTTAATCTTCTAAGTGGTTTCCTTGACTCCACATGATTGGTATGCTCATCATGGCACAGAGCAATGCTGGGAGCTCTGTGCTGGATTTTCATCTGGTGTATGACAGAGGCGGTGCCCATGGCGATCACATTGTTGGCGCCTCTCTATTTGTTTCCGCTCATGGGCATCCGGAAGGCGGATTCTGTGGTGAAATTGTACATGAATGGTGTGATAGCGCTGGTGGTCGGGAGCTTCATGCTGGCGATTGCAGTGAAGGAGTATGGCATCCACAGGCGCCTCGCACTGCATATGGTGGTTGCCTTCACCGGAAAAAGTGAGACTAGACTAAATAGAGAATTAAGCTTTAAGGAAAGTAGAAAATAGGGTAAAGACAACAAAAATATTTAAGCCTATGAGGTAGGCTATGTCATCCCTGCTGACAAAGTTTAAATAAGTTCTCTGCTTCCGAGATAAATCGTACACAGGCTTTCACATGGTTGCTTTTACTTTCTTTTCAAACCGATGGCATACGGATTTCAGACAATAAACCTTATCGGGGATTTCTCGGCATCCAACATCACGATTCTGATAGTCTTTGATAGTCTTTGACATACAATAGCCTGACGCCTAAAACCACGCAATATCTGTGTTACCCACTTCCGTAGTGCAAATCCAGGTGTTTACTGGTTTCAGCGTGTGAGACTGGTTTCAGGAGCGTAGACAGGTTTTCCCTGCATACGGACGCGAGTGATCTCGCAGGGAAAGCCTATCAGCTAAATATATATATATCGGGAGAAATTCAATAACAAGAATTACTTAAGTGATACTTACGATATTGGTGGAGCACGGAAGTGACATCTCAGCCACTGTTATCCGCCAAGCAAAGATTAATACCAGAGCAGTAGACACAAATTGCAGTTCGCATAGTGTATGCTAATATAATGTAAACAAACAACTCACTTGAACATCTTTGTAGAGTTCAGCAAACTTGCACAGTTAGATATAGAGACTAACAATTGTGCTAAGACAGCCTGTATCAGAAGGATATTATTTCATGACGACTCAAGTAAAGGATTGTTTTTTAAATATATCAGAAAATTTTGAAAAATGAAGATCAAAACAATTGATAAACATAAATATTTATGTTAAGTCACTAGCAATAGAATAAAACACATCCGGATCTATCCTTAAATGGATCTCCCTCAGCCATTATCAGGTTCAGTATATTAACGAGTTTTACCATGTCTTCTTCAAACATAAAAGGATTTTAGAACTCCACCAAAACTGTAGCCCCTTATAAACAATAAAGATCTTACTTCTGATAGAATTTTTTTTCTTTGGTGCTGCCATTAAGAACCTACATTCTTATGATACATCTGGCCTGGGGTATGGATACCATGTTTGCCATGTGCTTTCATTTTTTGCAAAGCTTAACATGGTATCTGTATATATAAGATCAATAGATTCAATATATCAATCCTTAGGTAGCAGCCAGTTATAGCAGTTCCCATGATCTTTCACTGTTCAACTTTGTATCGATGCTGTACATAAATACCGAAGAAGATACTCATTGGATGAACAAGTGTCTGCAAGGTCTTGATGTAACCTAGTCAACGCCTTTTGTAATGACCTTAATGCTGGAAGAAAATCTTTACAATTTTCTTGAATTGACTGACCGTGGGCTTTACAGAGCTCCTACAAGACAAGCCAACAAGATGAGACTTTTGCACACTTGGGATCTTCTTATATACTATTTTATCTCTTGCCTATGTTCACTTAATGTACCAGTGTTAGCTGTGGCAGAAGATTAATGGCATCAAAAGACAAACCTGACACCACTGAAGAAGAAATTCAAGATGAGGAGAGCCTTCCAAATACTCAGCAAATGTTTCAATTAACCTGCGCAAATACTTCGATGGAACTGCAGCAGCAATAGTGGCAACATCCTTTGGTTGCACACAGACAATACACTTCCTGATCAAGCTAGCATCATTCAGACGAAGAGCAAGAACTAGTGCCCTCAGATGTTGACCTTTGCTGAGTGCACCATCTACTGCCTGAAACACAAGTAAAAAATGACCATCTGGTTAGCTTCATTTTCATTTGTGAATATTTAGGTGCTGTTCATTTTCTCAGAAGGAACAACCTCCAAGCAACCATAAATAGCCACATAGGATAAATAATCTACATGCTGGGTTCTAAATAAAAACAGGATGACACAAAATAACTAAAATTAATTTTGACTAGCAGAATTCAGAAATTATTACTGTAATTCAATGTTGATGTAATAAGGGCATCCGACATTCACTGTCAGCCTGTGGTTACAAACAATTGTACTGCAATCAAGATATGCCACTGCTCATCCAGTTTATTGTCTTCATGTTATATGGGAAGGTAGGAGGATGAAAGCAAGAACACTAAGAATAAGGATACGGCATTTGTTTAACAAAGATAGTGCCAAAACATTTATCAAAGTAACATTTATAAATGAGCTTGAATACTCTTGTCAGTGTCTAAAGTTCTACGTCAATGCAAAGTAATAATGAATGTTTATCTCATTTTATTCAGGTCTTCGTACCAGTTACCAAGCATATCATCACTTGAAGGAGAATGAGCAAATAATTGACATCTAGAGGATACCACATAATACCTCTGGTGTGACATCCATATCAAGATCAGTTGGATCAAAGACAAAAGAGTCGTCTATTGAATACATCAACACTCCTTCTGTGGTTGCTGCTGCCCATGATCTCCCAGTCGATGAGATTCTCAAGCATTTTGTATAAACAACAGGTCGACCATGGTTAGATGCGGTTCCTGGTAAATCCTCTCCCAGTTGTCCCCTTTCTTGTCGATCCAGCCCTCCTTCCATGTCACTATCTTCATCATCAATCAGACCCATTGGGCCAGCATCAGTCATGTCTTTTGAGTTCAAAAAATCTAGAACACCATCAAGAGAAATGTTACTGGATATTTGAAATCGCCGAAGTAATACCTGTTATGTCCAAGAGAGATAAACAGAAATGTGATTAGTTCAACACTTTATCCATTCAACCAGAGCAATTGTATTGCTTTATGCCTTCAATGATAAAGCAAATATTCAATATGCAAAAAGGAGCACTCAAAACTTAATTTTTAAGGATTTAAATTTAACCATCAGAATTAACATATTTAATATCATACTGGAAATTGAAAAAGCATATTTAATATCATAATGAGGAAGTAATGTAAGCACCAAGGAAAATCATACATAAAGCTGGTAACACAGCTCTGTATCTCCAGAAAGTGTAGTACTGATCCACAATATAATGCTTCTATGAAGTCAGTTATTTGCAATTCATTACAACCTTTATTCTACAGTTGATCTAACATCAAATGAATAGTAAATTGCAAGTTCCTGACTAAAGATTGAAACTACAGATCAAGTCATTCTAAGCACCCAATAAATAGATGAATAGAGCCAAATTGATCTGGCACAGACAAAGGTACCGGAAATATTAATAATTTATGTTTAAACAATAACGGAATACACTCAGCTCAAAATTGACACAAGTATTTAGATTGGAAACCCTAGCTCGAGGAAAACGAGCCTGAAAGATACTTTGTACATTCCTGAAGCTCATTATGCAAGTACAAAGTAATGATGGCACCTATAGGGCAAAAGAATAAGATACTTCACCATGGAATTATCTTCAAATTCTTTCTACTCTGCTCTTCAAACTTGTACTGTTCTCTTCTATGACTCACTTGCAAAAAAGTTGTTAATGTTCTGGAAGTGACATTTTATTTTCCACCCTCAACCCAGAATCATTTACATTGAAGTGTCCATATACATGCTACTTATATTATTTCATTAAATTAATATGGATATACCTGGATTATCCCTCCCAGGTAAAGATGTTTTTGTCTCCAAAACTACTCTTGGAGATATACAAACCTTAAGTCAATTTGTCTTGTTTGGTGTGTTCATCTTTGTGACATACAGACTGGTACTCCAGTTCTCCTTGCCTTAGCAGTCAGTGCCGGTATTAGAATGGTAACCAATTCAACAGATACAAAATTATCCGATGCTAAATCATCAAATATTAGCTAGCTTTTAATCCTCAACCCCTTAAGTAATGAAGACTCAAAAAATTTTAAATTCTCTATATTTAAAACTAAATGTATCTTCACGTATACAGACAAATCAAGCTCAAAAGCACTGCCAGAAATTATATACAAGTTTTGAAGGGCTGTGAGCTGTAGCAGAAGAATTTCAGACTTTTACATTCATTAGTAAACCAACACAAGCATCTATTTATAACTTTCTTATGACCACAATGTCCTCCTGAACCCAATAACAATTTTGATTGTCACTAGAAATTGTATAGACCGTTAGAAATATTACATCATTGTGTCTTTAAAATACATACAATAATCATTTGTTAGAATATGCTGGGTTTGTTAGTATGTTGGTTATGGCTTGTCATTTGTGTGCAAAATTATATTATCCTAGATAATATAATTTTGCATTTGGTTGTACGGGTGTTTGTAGAGATTTTTGAGTTATTATAATAACTTGTCTATGCAAAGGAGTTGTTATAGGAGACCTTCAAATAATATGTTACCATTCAAATGCATGTCATAGACAAGCTCTTCAGGACCTTAAGTAGAGCTGAGACTAACCTACTGTGCTTCTTAATGAAAGCTTGTCATAATGTCAATATTTAATCGGAAGACAAGTTATTCCATTATAAAGTTTAAATGAAGGTTGTGGCAGGCAGCCATAACAAATTTCAGAAGGGTGCACCTTTGAATACTTGAATGGACTGCCCCAGATAAAGCCTATTGTATGCAGCTAGGATTTTCATCCTATGTCTTAAAAATGTTCCTAATGCAGCTCCACAATAGTTAAACCAATATTCCATTCAGTAACTTAAGTTCATGGATGGAAGGTGGTCAATCTAAGCAAGCTTTTATCCATCTTGTTCCACAAGTCACCCAAAACTAAGGAAGTTGAAATGATTGACAAAAACAAATAAAGTCATTTCATCTTGATTTTGGTAGTCATCCAATTAAGTTCATGGAGGTGAGTTCCCATGGCTTTTAAGGAACTGCTAACAGAATATAGTAACCCATAGAAGAAATTAAGTTCATGGAGGTGAGTTCCCATGGCTTTTAAGGAACTGCTAACAGAATATAGTAACCCATAGAAGAATTTATCTTTAATTTATAACAAGTTCTATCAGTAAACCTTAAATTGCCAAAAAAAGCCTTTCAAGAAACCGAGTTGTCTGCTGATAAAATGTCATAAATGATGCTTTTCTAGCAAGTAATTTTTGCTCTTACACCAAAAGATTTTTGGTCACAAAAATCTAGGGTTAGGAATTTTTTCCTGATTTTGCACCAAATTCTCCTGATTTTTAGCCAAATCTAGAACAAAAAAGGTATTTGTTTATATTCAATAGAACACCCCAACTTGCAATTTTCTATTTTGCTTGTGCTAGACAAACATTTGATGAACCTAGAAACAGCATTTTGCATACTTGACTGAGATGCATCTTTGCAAGTTAACCACTGCTTTCCCCAACCCCAAATGCTCTGAACTGTCCAAGTGTGTGTTTCTCTAAACAAAATTATTCAGCTTGTACCTATTGGAATACAAAGCTTGATCAACTTGTAAATGTAGAAATTGTCCCCACCTTCTTCTGCGATAGCATAAGCAATCTTACAGAGCTTAAGATTCTCACCAAAACCTGCAACATCTTCATACTCTTCTTTATAAACCTCATGAACAAATGACTTCAATTGCATGATGGTGCTAAGAGTTGAAGCAAAAGGTATTCTAAACATGTCCACCCCTTTATTTGTAGCCTCTCTTATATTTTAATACCAAATGAAATCATTCTAAGAAACCCATCCATTTGAAGCAACTTGTTTTGTGTTCGGAGATTTACAACATTTAGTGGTTGGTGTGGATGTTTCTTTTCGCAACAAGTAAAGTTTCTACTTCCAAACTGTTTTTTTGTGATGTTCCCTTTTGGGATTGCCCTAAATCTTGCCCTAAAATCACAAATTCAGTTAAAGCAAGAAATGTAAAATAGTTAGAGTTATAGCTTCACTGATTAAAACGCTTTCAGCAAGATAAATCCCAGTTTAGGTTATAATGTTAGACAATACTGAAATATAATTCATAAGACCAATTATTTCTAAGAGGGCTAAGGATTACATAACATGTAAGGGCAGACATATGAGTCCACCTTGGCCACCATGTGGCAGGATTCCATCCATCCAACAAAGAGTGGCCTACTTAGTGGGGAAGCTCACCTCTAATCTCCTAATTCATGTCACCTTATTCACCCGCCTTTAATTAAATTCCAACAATCAACCATATCATAGAGGTTGGACTGTTGTCTAAGGCTCTAACCCCAAGGGCAAAGGCAATACTCATCCTTGGTCTACATGTGTCGGGATGCCATCCATCCATCATAGTGTTGCATACTTAGAAGGGAAATCCATATCTGTTCTCCCTCCTTGTATTTCCTTACTCACCTCCACATGATTGTTTGTAGGATTAAAAGTAGATTTTAATCGAAATTGGTCATCATTTCATCATCATTAACTATACCAAATTCATAAAATATTAAGTTAGACAACATCTTATGTATTGCATACCACAAGATTTATTATATCACAAGATGGCTGTATTCTGAAATGCAGATTTCTTGAACTCACTAGTGGACTTGTTTGATCTTCCTTGATCATTCGATGCCCCTTTCCAATGAAGAGATTCACCTTATGTATCCCTCAAGAAAGGAATTAAGAGTCACCACTCTCAAGGTGTACTTCTCATAAATGAGGTGTCCTTTCTTAACTTAATCGCAGCCCTTCCAAACTAACCGATGCTTCCTATTATTGTTTCATAAGACATGTCTCCATTTGGAGGATTCGCTGCTACTTAGGAATGATTAACCACCGCCTTGGTATAATTAATCACTGCTTTAGTTGATTGCTGTCTTTTACATGGATCATACTGTACTAGTGAATTGCTGCTTTATGTATTAATTGATTAATTGCTGCCTTAGTCTAACTGCGTTCGTGAGATAACTTGTGCTTGGTGTGATAGCTTGTGGTTGGTGTGATAACTTGTTCTCAGTGTGAATTCTGTCCCTGCTAGTTGGAAAAGTTCTTGCTGAAAAAAGCTAAGGAATCAGTTGGCTCTATCGCTTACAACGTTTCTAGGTAGGACATGTAATCTGAAAATTTCCATGAAGAAAACATCGACCACTTGAGGAGCTCTATAGTCGACGGGTATGGCCATGAAGTGTAAATATTTGGTGAGGCAATCCACCACCACATATATGCAATCCTTTCCTTGTACTTTGTTAACCCGGTTATGAAATACATAATAATACTTCCCCAATTTTAACAAGGAATGAGTAGGAGGCCTACTAGTTAGTTTGTTCTGCTTTGTTCCTTTGGTAAGTCATACATTTTTTAACATGTTTAAGGGTATCTTCCTTGAAACCTTTCCAAGAGGATTCTCTCTTACTTGCTTATAAGTTTTATAGTATCCTTGGTGGCCAGCTAAGGGGTTGTCATGGTATTCTCTAATGATCTCCTTCATCTTTGATCCTAGTACAAGGTATATCCTATCTTTGTATAGGATGAGTTCTTCCAAAACCTTATGTTCTTCATTTTTTATATTCCCTTCTAGGATGCCACTGGCTTGTGGATCTCTGGTGTATTCAGCAATAACTGAATTTTTCCAATCCAGGGAGATGCTGGTTATGGAGCACAAGTAGGTTTGCGGGATAGTGCATCTACTATAATGTTGTTTTTTCCTTTCATGTATTAGATATCAAAATCGTAGGCTTGTATTTTACTCACCCATTTCTGCTATCTATCATTTAAATCTTTTTAATTTAGGAAGAATCTTACGCTATTATGATCGGTTTTTATAACGAACCTCCCACGGATTAAATATTGTCTAAATTTAGCTAAAGCATGCATGATTGCTAGCATCTCCTTATC
Source organism: Chamaecyparis obtusa (assembly GCA_027943335.1). Classification (NCBI taxonomy): domain Eukaryota; kingdom Viridiplantae; phylum Streptophyta; class Pinopsida; order Cupressales; family Cupressaceae; genus Chamaecyparis; species Chamaecyparis obtusa. The sequence goes on from BSBK01009771.1 coordinate 274,610, forward strand.
ATATATGGAATAGCTCCTTTAGTTTTCTACTGTTGAAGGCTATAGGATGTTTGTTTTGCATTGACACTACTCCAATGCCTTCCCCAAAAGCATCACATTCCAACTCAAATGGTAATGAAAAGTCCAAAATTGCCAAAACAAGACAGGAGCTCATTACTTCCTTAAATTTCTAAAAAGCTTGTTGTGCCCTATTCATTCCAAGAGTATGCCCCCTTCATGCTAAGGTTAATCTATGGGACAGCCATTTTTTAAAAACCCTTGACGAATCTTCAGTAGTAGCTGCAAAGTCCCAAAACCCATAAGTGTGTTAAGGTTCTTGGTTTCAGCCAACTCCTTATGGCTTCAATTTTCTCTTCGTCGATGTCAACACCTTGAGCATTGATTGTGTCCCAAATATAGAATTTCCTCCAATCCAAATTCACACTTGGATAGCTTGGCAAATAGTGGTTGTTGTTCAAGTATTCCCAGCATTTTGTATATTTGTCTTAAATGTTCCTCCCAAGTTTTGTTGTAGATTAAAATATCAGCAAAGAAGACTAAGAGGAATTTCCTTAGTTGTTTCCTAACAATGTGATTCATACATGATTGGAAAGTAGCAAAAACATTTGTTAGTCATAAAGCTAAGACAAGAAACTTGAAGTGTCCAAAATGGCATCCAAACGTTATTTTGGGGACATCTTCTCTTACCCTGATTTTATGGTACCCTAAACTTAGGTCAATTTTTGAGAAATATACTACTCCATGAAGTTCATAAATTAGTTTGTCGGCCCTAGGAATGTCATAAGAGTGATTTTATCATTTTCTTGTTCAAAGCTCTATAATATATGCACATTCTCATAGTGTTGTCTTTAAATTTTACTAGAACCATGGAGGAGGCAAAGGGACTAGAACTAGGTTGAGTGTGACCCATTTCAAGAAGCTCATTAATGGTTTTCTCTATTTCTTCCTTGAACTTCCAGGGGTGCCTATAAGGTGTAGTGATTACGGGCTTAGCCCCTTCTTCAAGTTACTATGGTATGTTCAAAACCTCTCTTGGGGGAAGTCCCGTTGGAATGTTGCCAAATACCTTTTTGCGCTTCTTTAAGATTGGTTGGATGTAAAAGCCTATAGCTTTACATTGAGAGGAAGACTTGTCAAGAATCATGGATGAAGCTACTCTTGCAAATCCATCAAATAGCCCTCATAAAAGGACTTCTTGCCTGTTATGCCTAAAAAAAAGTTGCAATTTTGGCAAGTCTAGGTAAAACCGTCCCAAAGATGCAACCATGGGGTATCCATGATTACATCCATATCCCCAAATTTTACAATGTAGAAATCTTCTTTGATTGAACACTTCATCAAGGAGATGCTTAGTAGTGGAATACTCTTAGTACACAAGGCAATCATCCTATTAGCCAAGGCTATTGTAAAGCCCTTAAAATCCTTTGTTTCCAATTTCATTTTTGCAAGCAAATTTGTGTCGATAAAGTTGTGTATTGTCCCACTGTCCACAAGGGTGATTACCTTTTGTCCTTTTAGGTTACTTTTAATTTGAATAGGATGATGCTTGGATGCTCTAGAGATGGCAGCTAGGGTTCCATTTCTTCTTCATCACCTCTTCTTTTCTTACTTGGGTTTTCCTCTTCTTCTTCCCATGCTTCTTTGTCGAACATTGCCTCTATATTTCAAGGTTGGCTTCTTTTTCACGTGTGTCCCGCCCCCATTTTTCCTTACATTTGTAGCATAAAGCCATTCTTTTAATGTTTTTGTGTTGTCTTCTAAGGTCTTCTCGATTACAAACATGTCCACTCTCTCATTTTTCCTTGCAATTGAAGCACAAATGTCTCCTTCAAAGTTCTTAAAGATTATTTAAAGGAGGGAATGTTCCTTGATGCCCATCTTTCTTATAGGAGGGTTTGGCTCTTAATGATATATTTTTGGAGTAACCCTTATCCCTTGTTTTGGTAGCATCAAGTCGTAGGGCTTTTGAAATTGCATTTTGGAGAGTGGAGGGATCAAAGGTACTTACCAAGCCACAAAGAGTTTCCAATAGCCCTTCTATAAACAGGTAGATGAGTCTTTTTTCAGTAATTCTACGGACCTTACAGAAACCTTTTGGAATTCTACAAAGTAGTTTTCAATGGTTCCCTCATCTTAATTGATTTAATTCTTTGAAATATCTCTCCATGTGTTTTTGGTAAAACCTTTCAATGAGTTTTTTGGTGAAGTCATTGTAAATTATTATGTTTGGATGGCCTTGAGTAATCAAGCCACAGTGCCACTATTTGTATACAACCCCCTCTGAGTGTAAGATGGTGAATTTGATGGCATCTTCTTTTACCATGGGGTTTAGATATAAATATGTATCCAAATTTTGGATCCATGAGTGGGCGGTGACCTTCCCTAATCCATCAAAATTGGGGAGATTCAATTTGCCTACTTTATGGATAAGTTTTAATTAGGTTGACCCCTCTCCCTTCTCGGTTTATTTCTTGATCCACCTCACAAAATTCCCTAAATGGAATGTTTCTCCTAACTTTGGGGTCAAGCCTTGAGTAGGATTCAGCAAGTTCTAAATTACGATTTGGTGCATTAATTTCTTCTTCTCTAATGAGCCCCTCTCTAGATATGAAGGAGAGCCTAGTTATACTTGGTGTAGACTAATGGGGCTCTCTTCTCATTAGAGAATGATCAAAGGTGACATCCCTTCCATTGATTTGGTTGGGTTGAAGACTGTTGATAGTGTCATTCATATTTTGGAGTGCTTGTAGAAGTATTTGTGTTGTTTTTTCGTTTTGCTCCATGAAGACCCTCAATTCATTTCCCATTTGTTCACTCATTGTGTTGTTGTGAGCAAAGTTATTGGTGGATGTAAGTTTCTCCCTTTCTCTCTCCAATGCCCTTTGAGCTCTTTGGCTAAGTTGCATCAACTACCCTTTGTTCCTTAAGTTGGCATGATCAATGGTCTAATACAAACTGTAATGCCCCCTAATTGGGGCATACTTGATTTTTACCCAAAGTAACAATTCCACAACAAAATTTGTTTACAAATAGTATTCTATAATAAAACATATAATAGGTATTAAAACTTTAGTAAATAAGCAAATAAATTAAATAACATTTCATATGTAGATCTAATTTGTAGTTTTATTAACAAGAACCAACCATAGTAGGGGTTGAAGAGGAGAACACAATAGGGTGCCCTGGAACATTTGCCACAACTAAGCCCAAGGGCATGATACAACACCACTTGGCCCACAAGTGGCAAGAACACGTCCATACAACATGGGGTGATCTGTTTAGAGGGGAATCTATGATGACCCCCGTACTCGAGTCTCTTTATTAACCCATATATGATTGCTTCCATGCTTTAGTTCACTTCTATAACCAGCTATTGTAGCGATTGGAGAGGAAAGCACAATAGGGTGCCCTGGACATTCACCTCAACTAAGCCCAAGCGCATGATACAACAACCCTTGGCCCAAAAGTGACAACAAAACGTCCATCCAATAGGAGGTGGTCTACTAAAAAGGGGAATCCATATCTGCCCCCCTACTTGTACTTCCTTACTAACCTCTACATGATTGCTCGTAGGAGGATAAGTAAATTTAATAAACAAAGAAAGAAACTAAATTGGTTAGTGTTTCACATCATTAACTATACCAAATTCATAAGATATTATAAGTTAGAAAGCATCTTCATCATGCACACCACAATACTTGCTATAACACAAGATGGCTGTATTCTGAAATGCAGATCGCTTGTATCCAACACTGATCTGATCCAATTCCCCTGATTGATCCTTTTATACCCTTGTATCTCTTTGAAGAGAGACATCCTTTGGAAGATGATGGCCTTTACGAATGGTCATGACTCCTCTTCATACTGCCTTTTCAAAATTTAATGTTGCTTTATGAATTCTTAATTGCTGCCTTTTTGTTTAGAATAATCGCTGCCCATTAGATATACTTATTTCTTTGTTGTTAACATGGATTGCTGGCCTTATGGATAATTCTTAATAGGGATCGCGGCCCCTTTTGCAATTGTTGTTTATGATTCTTAATCCAACCGTGGCTCTTCTTCATCTAAGTGGCTCTTCTGCAAATCGCTGCTTTCTGTTTTGCTAGGACTTTATAGGTCACTGCATGATAAACTCAATTCATAGATCGACTTGTTTTGGTTGCTATCTAAGGACTTGGAAAATAGTTGATGTCATATAAATAAGACAATTTTCTGTTGATCAATGTATATATTAACTTATTTACTCTTTTCTTTTAAGAACAGTTGAGGTGGTCTTAGGCGGGGGGCAACACATTAAATGAGACCAATTCTCATCAAGATGAAAGTCAACACCCAGCAAATCAATCCTGCACTTCTACTAATTATGTACATGTTTAGCACGTCTCCTTCCTAAAATTAAGTGTGAAATATGCTACCAATCCAAATCCTAAATGTATACTAAATACAAGTCATATGGCACAGTTCAATGTCTCTCAAGCTTCATACATCTACTATTTATATGAAATATCTGGAGTGACAAAATTCAGTAGCCTTGTTTAGCCTTGTGCTAAAAGTCACAAAATTTTCAAATTGAAAAGATAGCTAAATATGTAAGGAGACAGCTTCAAACAGAAACATGTCTTAAGAAAGAATAGCTCAGACAATAGAAATGATGAACATTATAAGAAACAACCTTTAGAACAGATATGGGAGCTGAACAGAAAAGCATTGCATGCAAGCATGTGCAAGGCACTATGAATACTAGAAATGATGTTTAACTATTTTTAATTTCTTGTAAACAACCAATAAAATTACAATAGGAAAGACAAAATCAAGGGTAAATAACAATGTCAACCTGTTAATGGGCCTCAGCGGGTTAATCCTCGGATGGATGATGACGGGAGGGATAAGTGGTGCCCACCAGAACATGGGTGGATCAAAATTGATTTTGACGGTGCTTCGAAGGGAAACCTAGGTCCTTCGGGGGTGGGTGTTGTTGCCCGAGATGAGCATGGGAGTATTTTGGCCTTAGGTGCCAAACATCTAGAAGATGGCACCAACAATATGCCAGAATGTTTGGCTGTGGTGGAAGCGATTCAAATGGGAATTCGGAAACTCCACCTAGAAGGCGACTCGCAAATTGTGGTCAATGGTATTATCAAAGGTGAATTAGATACATGGTACTTAAATAAACATATGAGGTGTATTCAAGATTTGTTAGAAGAAGTGGATGAATACCAGGTATCACATGTACTAAGGGAGGCTAACTCTTTAGCAGATAAACTTTCCAATGTAGGGGTGGCAGATTCTTTGGATGAGAAATTTGAAATTTTTGAGGACTTTTGGTCCGTGGGAGTATCAAAATTAGATTTGGAAAATGATTTTCTTTTCATTGCTAAGCCGTAATCATTTTGGTCAGAAATTTGGCAGTTATGTGGTGTTAGCAAGTGGAGACGGAGGTTGTAGTTTCTCTAGATAGCAGATGGAAAGTACAGTGTTGGCGCGGTGGCATGTGTTGCATTAAGTGTGACATGCATTGCAATGATGGTATGAAATCATACCTTGATCGGGGCTCCTTTCTGGAGAATTCATAGGATCTTTTAAGATAGTGAGGTGTATTGTTTGATGTACATACATAATTTGCAGTTGAAGTCTGATGTAGTGTGTGTGAACGAGCTGCAATGGAGGCAAATTTCTCGCTAGAAACGTCTGGCCAAATTCCGGCCTTCAACAGCCCGATTATTGTGAAGAGGATGAGAAACATTTTCAAATTGGATAATGAAGATTTTTGGAAGGTTATTTGCAAGATGTTCGGGGAGGATTACCTCCAACATGATTGGCGCCCGCGTACCAACCTTGACATTTCTTCACTTTTCTTGGTTCTGATGCTCATGGTGGATTCGTCCAGGGATGAAGTTCTGTGGGTGGCAAGGACATGTTTAGAATCAAAGTGGGTTGAGGGTTTGAACGACATCGTCAGTAGGGTTGAAGTGGGTGTTGGTCTGCATATGGGTCTGCGGCCGAGAAGAATGATTGGGGCTGAGAATGGCGAGATCCAGCCACTGGTTGTTTGGCCTTCTTCAAGCCCTAAGGAGGTGCATTTGGTGGAGGCTCCTAAAGGGTGGTGAGTCTTGCTTGAATTTTTGCAAGCAATGAAAAAGGAAAAACAAGAACTGGAGATTGAGTGTGCACGAAAAAGGAGGCACATCCTGATAAAATCTATGGCTTCGGTCGGGGAGGATGGCCGGCCAATGATCAAACAGCAGTTGCCTGTGAGAGGTTGCGGTGGTGGTGGTGGCAGGGATGGTGGGGATGTTGCTGGGGCAGCGCGCGTTGTAGGGGCTGCGGTGGATGTGTCGCTGATTGAAGAACGCAGTGGGGTCTGAGCTAAGAGCAGTGTGTTTGCATCGGTGGAGGCACAGGGTGGGGATGCCATCCCAATTTTTATGCGCAAGGAAGCTACAAGTTGGTTCCAGTGAAGACTGTTGGTGATGGTGATCAGTTCTGCTGCTATTTTTGTATGTCTGGCTTCGGATGTATATATTGAATCTGTCTATATGGTTGTAGCACTACGTGCTTTTATACTCTGGGTGGTTAGGTCCTTTAGTGGGGGTGGTATTTCTCAATCTACCAAACAGTGGCTTTACATGTAATGAACTTTAGTTTTATTAATACAATATCAAATATTACCTACCAAAAAAAAGGGTAAATAACAATGTCTATATAGAGGAATAAATCTATAACTCAATAGAAATGCAACAAATATATATAACCAACCTGTTCTTCTACATCATACATGCAGATGTATTTACTCTTGCCTGCAGCTATAATGTAGCTACCATCAGCAGAGTAGCATAAACTTGTGAAACACTTCCCTGAGCTTGAATTAGCTGCTGTCCTGCGATCACCCATTAGCCTTCCTCCGGCAATGTCTCTCCGACCCTCGATAGTACACATAAGCTGACCCTCAATTGGGTCCCAAAAATGAATCTGACCATCTAGTGTACTACATGCAAGCTGCTTTCCATCAGGGCGATATGCAACTGTTAGAACATCATGAGTGTGCACAAATTTCTCTACTGCACCTTTACTCTCAAAAACATCCCACAACCTAACAGTTTTGTCCCATGAAGACGAAGCTAGAATTGTCTGCAATGTCAGATAAAAAGTACATTGTCAAGCTGTATCAATGCAAAGTTTCAGCACTAGATTAAAGTACTGCCCCAACCATGTAAACCCAATAGTAAATTCAAATTGAAGGAAAAGGAAATGAGGATCCTATCATAATATACTTGACAGGTGAGAACTAACATTTTGTAAAAACAAGCTAGCTCAAATTGTATACAATAAATAACCAATCTTTTAAGGTTTATTGTTAGCAGATCGTCTTTGTAGGTAAGTTTTCTAGAGAAATCTACATAATGGAGAAACATGCATAAAATTCACCAAACAATTTGCTTACAACAAATAATCATATTATAGCCTTGGATGCTTTATAGTTCTTTGCCAAATCTTTTTCCAAAGTAGATAATCAAAAACCATTGTCTATATCAGCTAGTAGACAGAGGGCACTATCCGGTATCTCCTCAGCATAGCATTATAGGGAATTTAATTCATTATCATAGATCTAGAGGCCTCACAAGCATGAATTCTTAAGAAACAGTAAATAACGTCCCATAAACATTAGACATGTTAAAATAAATATGTCATCAAAAACAGGTGGCAAACAAATTACAAAACAGGGGGCAATGCAGGACCTGCACAGTATCGGCGTTTCATTGATCATGGCAAATGCAGGGCAATTGAGCTAATCTTGCAATTTTCAAGCCTTGAACTGGTGACACCATGAGCATTTCCAGGCATCATAAAATGAACAAAAACATCCATATACTTGCTGCAAGTAGTTTCTAGATGTGATTGTGTGTAAGTTTTTAGCACAACATTTCAGATCATACTCCATGATCCATCATCAGGATGTAAGAATTCAAGGATGTAAAAGATCCATGATCCATACTCCATGATCCATATGCTTAGTGTACCCATTTATTGTAAGAGTTGTTGATCAACCTTTTGATGTAGCTTGTTTTTCTCTTTTGGGGGGGGGCATTTCTTTACTTTTTGTGAAATCTTCATTTTTTCTTAGTTTTAAAAAAACTTAATCTTTTAGTTTGCCTATGTTTTCCCAAAAAAAAATTTGCTGCTTTGCTTAGCTCTATGACCAAAGAATACCATTACTAGTCTGGGCATGCAATCTCTCACTCTGATGCAGCTCTTGTTTTCTTCACTAGACCTATGCAATATCAGAGGTCAAGTTCATGGCCGCAATCTAGGCTTTTGTGTCCAGATTTGTCCCTGCTCACAACGGAATTCTGTTCCATCTTGTCAACTAACGAACATGTGTTTGCTCTGCTCCCCCTGAAAACCTTGTGACTGGTGGCATTTTAAAAAAAAGTTAAAGGGCTGTCATTGCATTACAAGGAAGCAAGTTCTCCTAGATTAACCTGAGATAAGTGTACATAGATTGAAGACAACAAGAAAGGGCACTACAACACAAATTTGTTACTATTTTCCAAACACCAAATCAAAGTGTATTGCTATTAATTGCTCCTTCAATGCTCTGGAATGATAAACGATAAGGGTACGCTCATATTGATTAGAATGAATGTAATAAATGCCCTTAAATACTAGAACCTTACATCAAATCATTCAAAAGTGCGATTAGTCAGCTCTGTGTGGGAAAGGTGAAGGGAGCCAGCCAATTGACCAAATGCGAATTTTGAGATTTAAGAAATAAAGGAACAAGTCCACAAACACAAGAATGCCCCAAAAAGAACAAACAGTCAGATCCAAGTGGCTAAGGGCTATGTGCATAAATGAATGCAGTAAATGTGAGCACAAGACAAACATATAGGGGCATGTCTGTGTGTGTGTACAAGTTAGGTAAGTGTATGGGGATATGTGTGTATATGGGGGGCTAAAGGACTATGGGAATGAGCCCATCTTCACACAAGCCATTTTTAGCTATGAACATTTATTAAGACATTTCCTCAATATGTGCACCAAACTTCTTGCCTCTTGGTAATGGCATGGGGATGCAAATATCACCAGCACAATTATATATAATAAAGAACAAAATGCTGCTATATCAGATATAGTATGAAATATGACGTCATGTTTGTCCGTAAGGCTCTTATGGCCCTTTTTCTTCTATCCCTAATTTGGTGTTAGGACAAGCCAACTATAAAGTTATCTTAAATATCCATAAAAATAAGGCTTTTGCTGCTTCTATAGTTGATTATGGGATGTCATTGTGATTATACAAAATTCCATAATCTAAAAACTTAGTGTGGCTCCTCTACATGGTTACCTGGAGACATCTACATATGCCTACTGGTACAAAAATGGGAACACCATTCAAGTCAAGGTATGCTAGTAAATGAATAAGGGTACAGTTATATTATATGTAGTCCCTAGAAAATGTAGGTACAAAGACAGGGAAGCGATCCTTGTCACTCTATTGGAGTTTTCTGGTGATTCTTCTTGAGGTATTCTATTTTAACATGAAATAAATAATTTACTTTTATATTGAAGAATTGTTTTAAATGTTTAATTGTATAGAGTAGCTTGTAGGAGGTCATCTGTCCAAGCCTCTTGATGTAAACCACAAACAAGTTACAACAAAAATTAATGATCATGAGGAATAGTTGTTCTTGGAAATTGTGGGGGTTGTGCAGTTGGGTATCTTCCCCCAGTAAAAATACAAAATCATTTTATCATCCATTCCCCCCCCCTCACCCCCAAACATTCATTCTTTTGGGACTTGAATTCCATAAGGAGTCTCGGCCTCTCTCATACCAGCCCAGCCTTGTTTTTCTTAGTAAAATTCCTTGCAATCTGTTATTATATGTCACAAATTAGCATGCTTAGCAAGTGCATTCAGGGATCTTAATGTGGTAGCAGAGAAAAGAATAAATGAAAGGGCCAAGTAGAGAATATTATCTCATCTCACCCAAACAAAGACTAAGAAAAAGAGTAGCCATAATGTCAAGGTGATAAAAGGAACTGGACATCACCTCTCTAATGTCAAGATTTGGAACCCCAAGACTCCATTTGGGTCCACAACGCGTTCAAAATTAAGAACAAATGGGATTTAAAAAGTGTGGAAGAAGTTGGATGGAAAACACGACCTGGGTAATTTGCCATCCTAGACATGATTTCCAGATTAACATGACTATTATAAAGAAAACACATCACTCAATGAAATAAGCTTCAAACTCTTAAGTGCAACCAATGCCAACTACCTTCGTCCTCATTTCAGCAACAGTAATCTTCAATTTTGACATCATTGTTTACTATCAGCTTTGTTAATCACAGCATTGATCACTACAGTTTGATTACTTCAGAATATCTCAAAGCGAAGTGAGTCAAGAAAAGGTAATCTACAACACTTCAACAATAGTAAATGCTTCTGTAGCACTGTTTTGATAACCCAAACTAGAAATCCTATTTGGTCATACCTGGACAATCAACTTGTCATCCCGGGCATTTTTTCTAGATCAAGCTAGCTAAAGATCACTTTACATCAATCAACGAATTAACCTTGAATTCCTAACAAATTCAATGTCAACTTCCCTGACTGTATCAACAACAATATTAAATTTTAACAATCAAGCTGCATTCTTGATGACTCTGCTTTCCATTTTGTTGATTCTCTACTGCAAACTGTGTTTTGCACAATATTCACTGAATTAACCCCCTTTTTAAGCTATTTACCTTATGTAGAGGCTCAAATAATTACCGTTTACAAAACAACATTTCAGACATCTTTTTAAGTTATACAAGAGCTATCAAGAGGGATTAACCAGTTCCATAAAAGACCTTGGAAGACAACAATCTTGTCATTTAAGAATCCTTAATCCTGGAAATTGGCAGCTCTTGTAATTTATGTTTTAGAATATTATATAGTAAGCTGTCCACCATAACATCAGAGTTCAAATCAGACAATCAATTACGGTGTGTCTGAAACCAGTAGTTTGTTGCCAAGCCACAAACCTGTTAAAACTAAACAATGCTTTCTTACAAAATAGGCCTTTTATTTTTTAATGTCAACTGAGTCAGCTAACCTAGATGCCATAAAGGTATGTAAACTCCTTTCATGCGACCAGGAATACTATATGCTAAACTAACTTTGAATCGGACAGCAAAAAAGTGGTACCTATGAAACACAAACCCTACCGACATTGAGTAGTGTGACCATCACCAAACTGAAATGTTTAGAAATTTACTTTTAGAAAAAGGAAATGTCTTTTGTAGAGTTTGCTAGAGCATTGAGCAAGCTTGAAAAGGAATAATCATGACTTATTAACATAGATTAATGTTCAAGTAAAAAGATATCCCATACATTCGTTGGTGAAAATGCCAATCCGTGCACAGGCCCTTCATGACCACTCATTACATCCAATAGTCGCCCCGTCTTCATTGACCAAACAAAAATCTGCAGTTTAAATTAGTTAACATGGCACAAGTTATTCATCAAATAAATATTTAAATTTCTAAAAAAATGAAAGAATTCTGAAAGGTGTGCAATAACATGAGCTTTGATTTGCAATGTTAAAATCCTACTACAGAAACCATCTTCCGAAACCAGTCCCAATGTTAAATTACCTCATATGTGTCCAGCGTACCAGCACATATTACTTCACCACTTAGGTCTGCTGCTAAGGAAACAAACTGTTTGGGAGTAGGAGTTGTAAAAGTCCGAAAATTTCTGTAGCGAAACAAATCCCAAGCACGCACTGTCCCATCAATTGATGCACTAAGGAGTGCATGATTGCCTGGCAAAAAATGAACAGCAGTAACTGCATTTGTATGCTCTGCAAAAGTTACAAAGCAGAAACCAGAAGAAGCAGTCCAAACCTGTCCAAATGCACCACAAGTAAAAATAACAAAGATTCTAGTTAGATTTTCTTAAGCATCAAAAGCAGAAACAAGTATAAACCTAAAACTCCAAAGTTTTGAATCAAAGATATAGCAAAGCACACTGAAACTATTCAAATTTAACAACACTATCTCATCAAGATAATTAATGGAGATTAGAACAAACTGGCAGACAAACTTCGAACATATAAATAAGCAATAAATGTGTCAACTATGTTGCCCTCAGGCAATCAAGCATCGATAGTAGAATCTAGCCTTTGTTTACATATTCAGATCAAGGGAAATGCATGAACAAGAATCTGGCTATTACAACTAACCTTGACTTTGTTGTCGTCTGCTCCTGTTGCTAAAAGTTGTGAATCAGGTGAGAAGGCCAAGCAATTAACATCAAAATAATGACCCTGCTGTTTCAATATATAAGTTTCTGATCGCCATTCCCACACAAGCAGCTGACCCAGTTTTGCACACCCAAAAGCCAACCAATTACCCAGCCCGTTGAAAACAGCCGTAGTAATCTTCTCCCTTGTTATAGAAAGCAAATGAATACAAGTGAAATCTGGCATCTGGTAGATTCCAAAAATTCCCGACGAGAACCCAACAACTACTAACTCGAGATCCGAATGATAATCACAAGCAGTCAAACGTGCCCCCGGCTGCATGAAAAAATCCTTCTTCAGTAACTCCCATCGACCTTGGTGCAGAGGTAGCATCAAGTCTTCCCGTGTCGCCTTTGACTCTGGAACAGGAGCAACATTGTTAATGATTTCTTGACAGTTGCCATCTGTCTGGATTTTGTGGCCATTTTTTTCGTGCCTCTTAACCATCTTATTGTGGCCATTTTGCAGTCCACTATGAGTTTCAGCATCTAGGGATTCTGTATCTAGGATATTCGTATCTTCTGGAACAAGGATTTTACTAGGGTTCAGGGTTTTACTGGCCTCCGCAGAAAGCATTTTACGAGGATTTAGGGCTTTTGGGTTTTCAAAATTTTCGTTAGGGTTTATCAGCACAGTGAAATCTTCCGCATCATCCTCATCCTCCCACTTCGTCTTACTGTCTAAATTTCTTACATTTATACTAACAGCAGCATGTCCATTGTTAGAAATTACCTTATTTTGGACCACATCGTCCAAATAAAATTTCCAGCTGAAAATCGCGCCATCTTTTGAAACAGAATAAGCGCCGTCTACGACACCCTTGGATACTCGAAAAAACGCGCCTACGATAACATCCCGGTGGCCCAGCAGCTTAACCGGCCGGTAGTTTTCCACAATTTTTACGCAAAATATCCTGACACACAAGTCTTTTGAACCAGCAATAATCCAGTTTCCGTCTGGGCTCCAGTCCAAGCAGGTAAGAGCATCATTGCACCCAGTTAAAGTCCGCACTAGTTCAAACGGCATAAATTCTTTTCTAAACGCCGGCGTTCTCCATACCTGCACGGATTTCCCCACGCCAACAGCAAAGTGGGATCCGTCGGGACTAAATTTGATGGCCGCCACAGCACCTTTGAATGAGATCCTGTGCAAAATAACACGGCGGTGCACATTTATGAGTAAGCACCTGCCTGCTTCGTCGATGGAAAGAAGTAGAGTTCCATCTGGAGAGATGGCGATTCGCGAGATATTTTTTGAGTTCTCACAGGGGAGCGTCACGGTTTCAGATTTAACTAGGTCAATAACTGTCACGCGGTTGCCCACGGGCGTCAGTAACTGCGTGTTATTCGAGAGGATTGCATTGCCACCTCTGTAAGGAGCGCCCAGCAGATTCTTGAACCTGTAATTCATTATTTCAAAAACCCTAATCAAAAAAGAATGCTCTTTAAACTCGGACTGTTGAACACTAAACCAAAATCTTCAACATATTCATCACGTTGATAATCAAAGTTTTTTAAATTAGCAAACAATTTTTTGCTTGACATCAAGTGCTTCCCGAAAATCATAGTTAGCCCCCACTAATCATAGTTAGCCCCCACTAGGGTTTTCTTCTGGTCTGCAATAGCTCTAACAAGGTTTAGGGTTTTAGGATATTAATTTTCTTCTATTACTGGTTCTGGTTTACTACGCCGTAGGAAATGAACGAGCTCGATATTGTCATTACGCCGTCGTCGTTCCTTATATGAGACGGACGAGCTGAATACGGCGATCAACGGTTCAACGTGTCTAAATGGTGTGGACGACCATCAAATACATCCTGGCCGCCCGTTTTCTTGCCATTTCTTTTCTTTTTTTAAACACATTTGCCAAACGCCACGTGGATTCGTTTAAGGAAGTTCTAAAAGGGTTTCAAAGCAACTGCAATCCGTAGGTGTGACCACTGCTTGGCTGATCTTTATTGCAGACAGTCTGCAATAATGATCTGATAGATATTGCATGCCGAATGTGAATTGTGAACTGTCCGATGAAAATCCTCAAGGAAATGTTGTTGCGGATTTGCGAAATCAACTTATTTACAAATGTGCACCACCATTGCAACATCCAGAACCGTCCATGATTTCCTCACTTTTGCCACAACATCTTTTACTGTTATTTTTAAATGTTACACTGTAAGTGTAGTGTGGTAATTGGAATTATAATATTATTTAATCTTTTGGAGTGGAATTGAGTTGTGAAAGATGAGATCAAACTTTCAGATAAATTGGAAAACAAATTTCATCGATTTAAAAATAAATAATTTTTTTATAGGAAAAAAAATATTTATGATAATGATATTTTAATTTTTATAATAAATTTTATTTTAAGAAAATTATGAAAAGATTATTTTTTCTTAATATTACAAACATTTGTGAGTTAATAAATAATATTTATTGAATAATATTTATTTTAAAATATGAATAAGAAAAATTATTTTGTAAAAAATGTTGTTTATGTTTCAATTTATATATTATTAGAAGGTGAATATGTCTAGTTAAAATATATGTATAATTTAATTAATATTTAATTTCAAATAAAATATATTTATATGGTATAACAAGTCAATACGAGTATTGGAGTTTAATTTATCTTCTTACAAGTCAATGTGGTCCTTACCCCTTCATGGCGCTTCTATGTTGATCACATGGTGATAAGGGAAAGACTAACAGTTCTTGAATAAAAACAAATTATATCTTACATTAAATATTATTATATTATATAAATTATTTTATATATCTTTTACATAATATTATAGTTTGTATCTAACAAGGGTCATGGTAAGGTGTTTAAATTATTATTTTTAAAATCCTATCATAAGTAATTCGCACCAATTTTCCACTTAGGAGAGTTAGTTAGTTAACATATTATCCACTAGAAACTAACACAAATCAAAGCCAATAGATTTAGTGCATCCATTAAAAAGTTTTATCCATTTTAATGGGTCCAAGCATTAGTTATAAAGGGAAATATTTTGGCACAAACAAACTATTAGTCTATAACTACTATAGAAATCTTTATGCATATCAATAAAATGACAAGCATTTATTGTTACAAGAGAGAGAGAGAGAGAGAGAGAGAGAGAGAGAGAGAGAGAGAGAGAGCTTGTGTGTGAATGAGACGAAGATGTCGATAGACATAGAGAGGGAGGGAGAGAAATAAAGAGAGGATAGAGGTGAAGTGTATGTGTTTGTCTCTATGTGTGTAACTATAATTTGAAGCTATCACTTCTCAATTGAAACCTTTGTTGCACGAACAATATCATCTTGTATTTAACAACCTACTATTTGACCTCATGTATTTCATTATGTATGAAAAAATGGACCAATTTTTTTCCTCGCTTACCTTCCCCACCTCTTCGGCGTACCCATTGCACACATAGGTGTGATTGCTAGTAGTTAACGGTGTCCGGTCTTGAAGAAGGGTTGCAAGACGATGAGAATGATTACCGGTTTATGTATGTTGTTTTTCTTTTCACGATAACTTTTCATGCTTTTCCCGATTTCTGTTTGCTTTTAAAATCAAAATAGGGTCCATATGATATATTGCTAAGGGCCCATTTGGGGGTTGGAATTGGACTGGAATTGGCATTATCTAATATAATGTCAATTTCATGTTTGTGTCCATTCAAAAAATTGGAATTCGAATTTCAAAATTTCAAATTTGTCCCAAAATGGGCATTTGCATCTTCCACTCAAATAAGTGGAATTGGAATTTCAAAATCCAATTCCAATTTTTATAAAACCAAATTTAATATTTCATGGGATCCGTGACTATAAGGATGTATATTATATTGCTATAAGGATGTATATATACATGTGTGTATATATACACATGTGTGTATATTCATACATGTGTGTATATACACATGTGTATATATACACACATGTGTGTATATGTGTGTATATCTACACAGATGTGTGTATATGTATATACACACACATGTGTGTATTTGTGTATATATATACACATGTGTGTATATGTGTATATATGTATGTATATACACACATGTATGTGTGTATATATACATGTATGTGTATATAAACACATGTGTGTATATATAAACACACGTGTGTGTATATGTATGTATGTGTATATGTGTGTATGCATATATGTATATATGTGTGTATATGTGTATATGTGTGTATGTGTGTATGTGTGTGTATACACACACATGTATGTGTGTATATATACACATGCATGCATATGTGTATACATGTGTGTATGTAACGGTGTCCAGTCTTGAAGAAGGGTTGCAAGACGACAAGAATGATCACCGGTTTATGTACGTTGCTTTTCTTTTCACGACAACTTTTCATACTTTCCCCGATTTCTATTTGCTTTTAAAATCAAAATAGGGTCCATATGATATATTGCTAAGGGCCCATTTGGGGGCTGGAATTAGACTGGAACTGGCATTATCTAATATAAAGTCAATTTCATGTTTGTGTCCATTCAAAAAATTGGAATTCGAATTTTGAAATTTCAAATTTGTCCCAAAATGGGCATTTGCATCTTCCACTCAAATAGGTGGAATTGGAATTTCAAAATCCAATTCCAATTTTTATAAAACCAAATTTAATATTTCGTGGGATCCGTGACTATAAGGATGTATATTATATTGCTATAAGGATGTATATATATACATGTGTGTATATATACACATGTGTGTATATTCAAACATGTGTGTATATTCAGACATGTGTGTATATACATGTGTGTGTATATATACACACATGTGTGTATATCTATACAAATGTGTGTATATGTATATACACACATGTGTGTATTTGTGTATATATATACACATGTGTGTATATGTGTATATATGTATGTATATACACACATGTATGTGTGTATATATACATGTATGTATATATAAACACACGTGTGTGTTTATATAAACACACGTGTGTGTTTATATAAACACACGTGTGTGTATATGTATGTATGTGTATATGTGTGTATGCGTATATGTATATATGTGTGTATATGTGTGTATGTGTGTGTATGTGTGTATGTGTGTGTATACACACACACACGTATGTGTGTATATATACACATGCGTGCATATGTGTATACATGTGTGTATGTGTATATATATACATGTGTGCATATGTGTATATATACACACATGTATGTGTATATATATAGACGTGTACACACCATATTCAAAGAAATTAAAATTCCTTATGCATCTTCTCAGTCATCTTCCGGGTGAACCAAACGGGTCAACCCATATTCCATAAATCATTTTCAGGATTTGTATCTTCCAGAATTGCAACATCTTCTAGAATTGACTATATCTAGCATTTGGTATTTAAAAAGAATTGAAAAAATGGAAGAAGTTAGATGGCTTAAAGTTGTCTTTAATGATATATTGTACAAAAGTAAAAAAACGTGGATGCAACAAAACATAAAGTGGATGAGTAATGAAATATCCATTTCAATATGTGTCCCACAAATAACAAAGATATAAAGGTCTTCATTATGGATAAATTTTACAAGAGAAATTGGGGAAATGAGCTTGGAAGGAAGAAAACATATTACATCAATGAGTTCAAT